>JAHDIT010000150.1:0-30182 GCA_019232045.1 Ogataea degrootiae
TCAAATAGCTTATGTAAGACACCTGGATGGTCGCGTAAATATAATCTAATCATCTGAAATATATTAGATCCGACAGTTTGTTCCTATTGATTTTATTGATTGAATCGAAGAGAGGTGATTTATTTTAGTTATAAGGCCGCGGGACACTTTTACGTGTTGAAAATGGCAACTTTTTATCGACAGTATGGTGGTATTATTTAATAACTAATGCAAATTAGTGAGTAATGATAAAAATCAAATTATTTGTAGATAATTTTAAGTGGTGAAAGTAGGGCCAAAGAAAAGAGAAAGTGTAAGAACTGTACGCTGAGGGACCTTCAGAGCGACTGATCCCTGATTGAGTTCAATTTGTAGCCAAAAAACTTGAAAGTGCAGTCTCTAAAGTCATGGGTGAGCCTATTATACGGTAATTGTAATCAAATTATTTATCTTTCTATCTCAAACGATGTTTTGGGGATTAGGATAAGATTGAATTTGAACTTATTGTAAAATGCAAACGAGAACACTAGAGTTGATGTTTCAATGGGCTCAAGATTACTGTAATCTTGCTTGGGAGCATTATTCTGATCATTTAACTTGGAAACCAATTGAACACACGGCTGTAATTGGGATCAAGAATATGGATATTAAAAACACAATAGTGCGGTAAAGTATATATAGAAATCTAATAATCAAGTAATTGAAAGAAAGAAAACAGTTTTCTACAAATATTTGAATTTAGGAGATTTTACAAAAAATGAGATTAAAATTGGAACTTTTATGTTTCGGTTTTATTACACTTATACTTAGAACTCCCAAAATTGATAGGAATAAAAGTAGCTGTTTTATAGTTGATATCTGATCCCCAACATCAATACACTACAGCGTTTATTGATTATAAAAAAGGACTGTAATTTGAGAATCACAGTTTCTTATTCTAAACTGTTAATCCTTGTTAATAAATGACCACTGTTTTTGTTACTATTCTATTAATTGAGGGAAAACAAAATAGAACGGTTGCAATTTATTGGACTCTAATTCATTCTGATCGAGTGCCAGAAACTTGGCTCTGATAATTGACTAATTGATTACGCTAAATTGTTTATTTCGCCAAATGGTTACAAGATTAAGATTTGGTTATGTAACTGTGGATTGTCGGAGGTGGCTGAAATTTAAAGTGGATTAGGGCTAATTAGAGGTTAGCCTACGAAAGCGGCTGTTCTTTGCTTCTGTTTTTGTTTTGAGTCTTTTTCTAATTCCAATCTTTGCAATTTCGTTCCATCTTTTAAAATTAAGTGCTCTTTTCTAATCTGATAACGATAAACTATCGTAGTAGTAATGTAAGTAGTACAAAATAATGTATTGTATACTAAACGGAAAAACGTGGAGAAGCCGTATGATGTTGAAGGAGCAAAGAATGACTAATATTTGGAGATTTAAGCAAACAATGTTGAGGGGAACAGGACTATTGACCCCTTGTAGAGAAAGTGTATTTGATTTTGGAAAGGGGAGGGGTCAAAAGCATTGAACAGTGCTAATTAGTAACCAATTTCTGTAAACAATGTAACTTGTTGTGATTGGAAACAGTATTAAGTAGTACAAGACACAAACTAATGGGGGTGAACAGGTAGTTCAGGCTATCATATAGAGAGACTATTCGAATTGTTTACTAAATGGTGCACCTGGCTAATAATTATCAGTCGACTTTTCTACGGGGTTGATAGGCCTTTACGAACTTGCACTTGTGGAATTTGGCTGTTAATCAAACTGTTCTTTAACACATCTCATAATACTACTGATATTATTAAGACTACTCACTTGGTCGTTTAACAGGTTTGAAGCTGTAATGCTCTTAACTAACAACAATCCACTGCCGTCAACCTTAACCCCCTGATATTCGATATTTTTTATCCTTCATATCTTTTCCATGCTGCACAGCCCTGTTATATATACAGTTATTCCCCGTAGGCTAATTGCTCTGTTTCCGACCACCTCTACAATAACCAAGAATTCTATACACTTACTATAATCATACAATGACTCTACGTGCCATTTTTACTTCACTTGTTTGTCATCGGGAATGGCTGAATCGGAAAGCCAAATAGTAACTAAATAACTTCAAAACACACCCTTTTCACAGATTAGTTTCAATTTTGTCAATGTTTATTTGATAACCCAAGGTGGAACGTTTCCAGTTAGACCTGTTTAATCCAACTCACTTTACCACCCCAAATCTTTCCAACCGTCAGACAAACACTGGCTAAATCTGACGAAAACAGCCAATCAGCAATTGAAACCGCTGGGAGCCATCTCTTATCCACTGACAAACTTTGCTAAAACAGGGGAAAGTGGCGGCCTCCGTTGCGGAGACGACGTGCGCAGGCTTAAAAACACAAAATAAAATACTTGGAAGTACCCCAGATTTTTAGCTTCCTACAATTGTGACACCCCCTATTCAAGCACGACGGTGGTTGATTCATTCACTTTTGCTGCTCCAATGATAGGATAAACCCTTTTGGACTTCAATCAAGCCTCTGTCTTTCATAAAAATATAAATACCTTCTCGTTGCTCCATTTCTTCTCTCCTGTACTGCCCCAATTACTGACTTATTTAAGTTACTTTCTCTCTTCTCCTATCAATTAAATAAGAAGTTCTATTATATCATTAATAACTATTCTATAACAGGATTAAAAATTATATCTATCAACCTAAAACTAAATTTCAAAAATGGCTATTCCTGAAGAATTCGATATCATTGTTGTCGGTGGTGGTTCTGCTGGTTGTCCAACTGCTGGTAGATTGGCTAACTTAGACCCAACTTTAACTGTTGCTTTAATCGAAGCTGGTGAAAACAACATCAACAATCCTTGGGTCTACTTACCAGGTGTTTACCCAAGAAACATGAGACTAGACTCCAAAACTGCAACTTTCTACTCTTCTAGACCTTCCCCACATTTAAATGGTAGAAGAGCTATTGTTCCATGTGCTAACATCTTAGGTGGTGGTTCTTCAATTAATTTCATGATGTACACTAGAGGTTCGGCTTCTGATTATGATGACTGGGAATCCGAAGGTTGGACTACCGATGAATTATTACCATTGATGAAGAGATTGGAAACTTATCAAAGACCATGTAACAACCCTGATTTGCACGGTTTCGATGGCCCTATCAAGGTTTCCTTCGGTAATTACACTTATCCAAACTGTCAAGATTTCTTAAGAGCCGCTGAATCTCAAGGCATTCCATTTGTTGATGATGCCGAAGATTTAAAGACTTCTCATGCTTCCCAACACTGGTTGAAGTGGATTAACAGAGACCTGGGTAGAAGATCTGATGCTGCGCATGCTTACATCCATCCAACTATGAGAAACAAGTCAAACTTATACTTGATCACTTCCACTAAAGCTGATAAAGTTATAATTGAAGATGGAGTTGCAACTGGTATTCAAGTTGTTCCTTCCAAACCATTAAACCCAAGCAAGGCAGCTGCCAAGATCTACAAGGCTAGAAAGCAAATCATTTTATCATGTGGTACCATTTCTACCCCGTTAGTCCTCCAAAGATCTGGTATTGGTTCAGCTCATAAATTAAGACAAGCAGGTATAAAGCCAATTGTTGACTTACCAGGAGTTGGTATGAACTTCCAAGATCACTACTGTTTCTTCACCCCATACCATGTCAAACCAGATACTGCATCTTTCGACGACTTTGCCAGAGGTGATAAGGCTGTTCAAAAAGCCGTTTTTGATCAATGGTATGCTAACAAAGATGGTCCTTTAACCACTAACGGTATTGAAGCTGGTGTTAAGATTAGACCAACTGCTGAAGAACTGGCTGCTGCTGATGAAGATTTCCAACTAGGCTACGCTTCTTACTTTGAAAACAAGCCAGATAAACCATTGATGCATTACTCTTTAATCTCTGGTTTCTTTGGTGATCACACTAAGATTCCAAACGGTAAATACATGACCATGTTCCATTTCTTGGAATACCCATTCTCCAGAGGTTTTGTTCACGTTGTTTCACCAAACCCATACGATGCTCCGGACTTTGACCCAGGTTTCATGAATGACCCAAAGGATATGTGGCCAATGGTTTGGGCTTACAAAATGTCAAGAGAAACTGCTAGAAGAATGGAATGCTTTGCTGGTGAAGTTACTTCCCACCATCCTAAATATCTATACGATTCACCGGCCAGAGCTAAGGATCTGGACTTGGAAACTTGTAAAGCTTACGCTGGTCCAGATCACTTTACTGCAAACTTGTACCACGGTTCGTGGACCATTCCATTGGAGAAACCGACTCCGAAGAACACTTCTCACGTTTCTTCTAACCAAGTTGAATTACATGCTCAATTAGAATATTCCAAAGAAGATGACATTGCCATCGAAAACTACATCAAGGAGCACGTTGAAACTACTTGGCATTGCCTTGGTACTTGTTCAATGGCTCCAAGAGAGGGTTCATCAATTGTCCCAACAGGTGGTGTTGTTGATGAAAGACTAAACGTTTATGATGTTGCTCATTTGAAGTGCGCTGACTTATCTATCTGTCCAGATAACGTGGGTTGTAACACTTACTCTACTGCGTTACTAGTTGGTGAAAAGGCTTCTATGATTGTTGCTGAAGATTTAGGTTACTCTGGAGCTGAATTGGATATGACCATTCCAGGTTTCAAGTTGGGTACTTATGAAACTACTGGTTTAGGTAGGTTCTAACTTTTTCATGTATTAAAAAATACAAAATTATGTTTCAGTTCTTTTAACTTTTCATCCTTTATTCTAATGTTCTTTTTCTGTCTGTGATCATAATTCATTTCTTTATACTTATTAATTTACTGTTTGCTGGCATTTAGCAGCCAGTGTTTCTTTTATTACTTGTGTGCTGGTATTAGATATAACGAGTTATGAAATATATTTTATTCTTTCTGTGGTTTTGGAAGCTAGGTTATTACGAACACTTTTATCCGTCATTGTGAAGATAAGTTGTAGAGACAGAAATCGACGCAAGAGTAAAAATTGTTAGGGTCTATCGTCGCGACCGGCATTGCAAGTCCAAAAAGCCGCACAAGAGAACTTTCCAAACGGCATTTCTCAAATTTAACATTTACTTGAGTCACAGTTAACATAGAGATTCTGAAATAGTAAACCACTATAAACCGTTTAACTCCAGTTACCAGCTAGTTAACACGATTGTTTACTTGTTATCAAGATAACTTAAAGGTTGTTGCTCAAGGTAATATCGTCGACAACTGTTTTGAGTATCAAATATGTCGGTTAAGAGAATTTTTTCAAAGAAAAAAAAGACAGAGTCTTTGCAACACCACCAACAACAACAAGGCTTATCTTCTTCAACAACAACTGCTGCTTTAGATGATGACTCAACCAGTTTGAAATCAGCACAATCATCAAGTGCATCATCAAGTTTATCGAGCAAGAGGCTAATGAACGATGAACCAACGTTTGTAAAAGTCGATAATGCTGCTAAAAGTTTCCAATATTCGTATAACTCCAACACAAACTCTTTGTTCAGTTCCAAACATACGATGCTAACAGGTAACTCTTCGAACCCGTCGTCATATTTTCAAGGTAATAAAAAGCAACTATCACAACAACAAACGGGTCCATTATCTGAGCAATCTGGATCATTGTCTCAAAGTCAGACATCATCAAACGAGAAGGACAAGACTTTTACATCTATTGGTAGACCATTGAGAGTCTTGAACGAAGAAGAGTTTGAAGAAGAAGTTGAAGAAGACCGCAGGAGACCTTCAATACACATTCCAACAAGCCATAGACAAAGTTACTCTAGAAGAAGGTATACAGATGATGCTCCAACATCAATTAATGCTGATAGATCAGCTAGTATTTCAAGTTTACCCCCTGTTAGTAACATGAGCATCAACAATCTCGCAAGTGCTTCAAATGTGGGTAATATCCCAGCCAATGCTGAAATGCAACAAATGTTTGATTTTATTGAAAGACAGTTGAAAATGTTATCAACCACCATATCCAACACATTGATTCAAATTTCCCAATCGGTTTTAAATCTAACAAAAGCATCGATTAGTATCAGTGATAGTTTAAAATCAACAACGGCAGCGGTGTCAAACCATAGGCATTTAGCTTTCTTACCAATGTATCAGTTTAACACTATATCTTCCGTTGGGCTAAGGAAGTTAATTAAGAATATTTTGTACTTGATTGACAATTTATTGATTAATGAAGTTTATGATAACTCTAAAGCAATGCTACTGAAGAATTTATTCGATTTACTCAACAAGTTGAAACTAATAGACCCGACCACCAATTCGAGCAATTATTCAGGATTGTCAAATTATATTTCGATAATGTCTCCTTCGTTATATCCAATTGGTTCAACGCCAAAAGAGTTCCCAAATCAAAATAAAATTAACAAAATTATCGAAAAGTTGATATCAAAATCAAAGGAGAAACTGTTTGTTGATCAAAATGGTTCTTTTATTGCGCCTGTTTTAAGAGGTTTCCTGTCTGAAGATCTATCCATTGTGACATTTATATTTGGATTTCCGGAATTAACGAAAGAACATTACGATATCATAAAGTTCTTTTCGACCACTTCAGACGACTTACACTTTATCCTACAGAGAAACTCAATTAAACTAGCAAGTTCAGCAGCAGTAACACCACCAGCACCACCAACACCACCAGCAACAACAACAGCAACCACACCACCAACAAAGTTCAAAGCACCGTTCCGAACACTAGACCCAACATACGACTACATCCCAATATCAATGCCTATAGCATGCAATAACTCACTAACTCAATCAGGAACATTAGGCGGATACATATACCCCAAAATCAAATCTAACTGTAAGAACACAAACTTATCAAAATACAAAGATTCTGTATTCGGTTTAACATGTGCACATGTTGTACTAAACAGTAGTAGTAACAATGATGAAGAAAACGATGAATATCCGTTTGTTTCTATTCCGTCACCTGTATTAATCAACTTGTATAAAAATGCATTGGTTAATGAACGATTGAAGTATGATGTGAATAGCGAGGAATATAAGGCTTATAACACTGGAATTAAGAAGCTGAATGAATTCTACCCTGTTAAAGAAGTTAAAATCAATGGAAAAAGATTCAAAAGGAATTTACCTGTGGATAAATTCGGACAAATTATTTGGGGTGAACGAATCATTAACGATAATAGGTTGTCTGATTTAGCAATTATTAAAATCAATGGGAACTCTAAAGGTAGATATTTGAATTATCTTGGTGATGATTTGAATTTAAATCAATTTGATCCGTCGTTAATATTTTCCAATTTGAAGATTAAGAAATTAGTAAACTTGCAAAATCAATCAAAATCATCCCCTTCGATGGTTATACAAGAAGATGAAAATGGTAATACTTTGATAAATTATTCAGATTTAGAGGTTTTCAAGGTTGGTTCAACTACTAATTACACAAAGGGTAGATTAAACGGTTTGAAAATGATTTATTGGTCAGATGGTGCATTGAAAACTTCTGAATTCATAATCAGTGGATCAAAAAAGAATTTCGCGTCCGGTGGTGACTCCGGGTCTTTCATCCTAACTAAGCTCTCTAACATTGCTAAAAATTCAGCTTTCAAATTGGGCAATACTCCACCGACTGTAGAACCTCCAATGTTAGGAACAGCAAGTGGTCCTTCTTACCAACAATCAACGTCTAAAAGATCACTAATATCTACGTTCATCGACAACTTTATTCCAAGGCTGTCTAATACAGGAACTACAACAAGTACTGAGCCTACGAGTAAAGAACAATCAGGGTTGGGTGTTGTTGGTATGCTGCATTCATATGACGGTGAGTACAAGCAGTTCGGTTTGTTTACTCCAATTCATGATATTTTGAATCGTTTAGAAGAAGTTACTGGTATTGAATGGGGTGTTGTTGGTTGTGAACAGGGTGATCGAGAAGAAGAAGAAGATGATGATGATGAACAAGACGAAGAGGGTGTTTATGGTGAGAGTGGAGACGATGGTCGCAGTCTAAGCAGCGATGGGTTTGTCGATGATGATGAAATTGGTGTTCATGATGGTGCATTTACTCCTGTTTAAGTCTACAGTTTTCATCAATCACTATTTATTTTATTAGTTGTATGTCTTATTTTTCATTTTGTATTTTTTACTTTTTGGGTTTTTATAGTTAGTTCGGTATAATATTTTATGATTAGGGGAAATAGAAGTCTAAAATGTTATATTTTTGTCTGTATTTTGTTTTCGGCGATTAAAAATATATAAAGCATTACAAAAGAAAAGAGAAAAAACACTTCAAAAGGATAGTGATAACTAAGTATATCTCTAAACCTCTCTTGTTACCTTTTTTTTAAAATTTGTCGTTATTCCAAAAAGCAGTTGTATCTATGGACAATTTAAGTAGTGCAATAAAACCACCATAATAATGTAGTGCGAATAATTTATTGTGGTAAATCTTGTGGATCAACTTCTTTAACCCAGTGGTCACCGAAGTATGGGATCTTCTTGAAGAAAGTATCTTGGAATAAAGGCCACTTGTCAGTGAAGACGAATATGCCCAACACAGAAGCAGTACCCCAAACAGCTAAGATTGGAGAATAAGCAAATAAGTTAGTTGGATTGTAGTTACCGGAATGTGGAACCTTCTTTAAAGAGAAACTCTTGATGTACTATAATATTAAAATGGTTGGAATGGATTTGTTATGGTTAGTATTCATTGGGATAGTTCAATAGTTCAACGAATCGTTTCTGTTCAGATAAATTGTAGAGAGTCAGCAAGTTTGCACCCTCGATTTGTGAAATTAAATGTAAATCCTCTCTTTCAATTAATTAATTTGGACATGGTGTTGTTTACTTAATTCATTACTTGGTTTATAATAATTGAAATTGCCATGCTTTGATTCTTTGACTCTTTGACTTAATCACATTCAAATTACAACCAAAACCTTTAGTTGCTGTTTATCTTATAAGGCGATGGCTTTTAAATAAAGTTGAATCAGATATTGTCTAGCCACTGTCTTAGTTCATCATTGAGTAATGACAGATTCTAAATCACTTAAGCTATCTGTAAACTCCACCAGAAAGGATAAATTATGATATGTCACTTACGTTAACCATTTTGAGAATAAATATTTGGACGTTGATCTAAAGCAGAAGAGTATGAAGCATGAGCCGAAGTATAACAAGGTTTCTTAACAGTGGTTTTTTTTTAACCTACTTTGTTTTAATTGGTTGTGTTTAATGATTTAATTCAAAAGTCTTCAAAATTGTCTGCACGTGGTTTCAAACTGGCAGACAGTTTTGCAAATTAACGCCCTCTTATTGGTCATCTACATTCACTAAACTTTTGTTTACACCCGTACACTTTGATGGACAAAAAAACAAGGGATAACCATCCCTCTTCTTGATTCAATGCCATCATTCATTCACTATCATTATACCTATAGAAAGAAATACCTATACATCAGCGCTTATCATTAATAAGTAAGAAAAATACACACAGTGGTTTATACACACATTCAAGGTGGAGTGTCTTCAGAAGACTCAATACCGTTCAACTTATCACCACTTTCATATAGTTTAACTAGCTGATCAAATCTACCAATGGCAGGGTAGCCTTCCAGTAATGCAAAAAACATCCATTCCAGTTTGTAATCAACCGGGACTCTATGTTTGACTAACCTTGGTAACATGAACAGCATAAATTCAGATATATGGATGGCAATTGTTGAATAATAGATCACTTTAATGTTAGACTTCAAGAACTCAATCAAACTATCCGGTAATCCGATTAATGGAAAGTACCTTCCATAAACTATTTCTGGGAAATAATACGAGTAAACCATAAACCCAATCAATATTATTAACAGCCATTCTTGGAGTCTGTAAGGCGCCCAAACGTCTTGGACGTGTATCCAACTGTAGCCTGTTTTATTAGCTGACTGCAAGCACATTTCCATAATTTGATCATCAACTTCTGAGTAAGTTTGGCAAGGTTTCGGTAATTCAATTGGTTTGAACATTTCATATTCAAAGTCAAAATGGTTGAAACCAATGGTGATTGAAGTTAGATCAACTTCTCGGATTCTAACGTTCGCTATATTGGAGTCAATTTGGATGGAGCCGTAAATAGCTAGGATGTCATGTAGATTGATGCGATATGAACGGTTGTATTTCGACATTATAGCAGCTTGAGCTTTCTGAAGATCTGACTTTGGTGGAGCTGGGGCTCTTTCTTGAGGCTCATCAGAGTGTGAATGTGAATGTGAACGTGGGCGAGAGAAGCCGAACATGATGGGACGGTGAATTATCTGTAAGTTTTTATACAAATCTAATTTAGTTGAGTAGAATTACCAACTGTCGGCAACAACATACTTCAATGATCTGTTCTGTTGCTCAGTGAATTAACCAAATACGATAATCTCAGGAAATTTGCACTTTAGAGAGCGCACGCCCCTTTTTTACAGTCCTTCGATTGCCATTTGTACGAAACCGCATCTGGTTCTTTCCTACTCATGAATGTTTTTGTTTTCTTTATATGTCCAACTTCCAACCACACTTCTTGTCCTTCAATCTAAGATATAACCCCCTGTTAAGACCAGTTGATCATGTCCGAACCTTCCGGTGTCTTTTTAGAGTATGTTTGTCCCACCAGCCCACACTCCATGTGTACACGCATTTCAATACTTTCTCAGCCTCAATTTATCAGCAATATGTAATTTAGCAATCTGGTTCCCTGTTACATAAGTTTTGAACTTTTGAATTGATTTACTAACATATCACTCTCGATATTATTGGTCATTATTATGCTAACAAACTATATAAGTTTGGCCATGTTGAATTTGGCCTTCTGTGTGTCTTTCTAATCAATGATCCTACTGATCGATGGGGACAACAAGCCAAGCTGGAAAACCCTCAACTCGAATGGTCAAAACTTATTAGTTGTTATCAAGACCATGATAAGATACTATCAAAAATTTAATAGCACCGAATCCTATACTCTACATCAACAAGGAAAATTGAATCCAAGTTTATTGAAATTGAAATTACTAGACTGTTTAAGGAATGGCGACACTGACAAATTAAACCAGCTTATCCAGGAAGCCAAATCGATCAGACCGCCAGATCATCAAGTCGACAATCTGATGAACCAATTACTCCATTTTGCTGTTCAAGTCAGCCCTTTATCATCCATTGAGTATATAGCTAAGAACAAATTAACAGACGATTACAACTGTCAAGACCAAGATGGAAACACAGCCTTGCATTTGGCTTGTATGTCTTCAAGATCGGATGTTGTCAATTACTTAATGAGTTTACCAAGCATTAACGACTGTATTTTAAACAAACAACTGAAACAAGCAATTGAATGTTGTTCTAACATGGAAACTGTTCAAATCATGTCTGATTCAAGAACAAAATTTGTTGAAATTAAGGCGAACGAATTAAGAACAGGTTTTGAAACGCGAAACTTCGCTGTTTTAGAAGAATTATTGAGTCATTCCAGAGTTAAAAACCTACTAGATATCAATGGTACTGATCCAGTTACCGGTGATACTGTCTTGTTAGAATTCATCAAGAAAGATGACGTTGAAATGGTTAAATTTATATTGAAAAATGGAGGTGATCCTTTCAAAAGAAGTTTGAATGGTAAATTACCTATTGACTCTGCAATGTCCTCCTCAATGAAGAGATTAATCAAGGAATCTTGTAATGATCAAACGATGATTGACTCAGCTAACCAATCTTCTGGTCAACCCCAAGCTGGTCCTCCCACGTTTAAAGGTTTCTTAAAAAAATGGACTAATTTTGCAGGTGGTTATAAATTAAGATGGTTTATTTTGGATTCTGAAGGTAGATTGTCTTATTATAAATCACCAAACGATATCTATAATTCGTGTCGTGGGATGATACATTTATCAAGTGCTCAATTGAAAATGGACAGTTCTGAAAAATCCAAATTCGAGATAATCATTAAAAACAAGTCCGGGGGTAACCCATTGAGATGGCATTTAAAAGCAAATCATGTGATCGAAACAAATAGGTGGGTCTGGGCATTACAGAATGCAATTCGATATACTAAAGATATTGAAAGACAAAAAAGAGCAAACGTCTCCGCAAAAGCGGCAACCAGCAACAATCACGATAGCGACGAACAGCTACAGTCCTCAGTTAGGAGTACTATTTCTCCATCAACGGCTAGAAACAGAGAAAGTTTTGAGGCTAATAGATCCTCTAATACTTTAAACATTGCCTCTTCAACAGACGCCATGGTTGCTTCACCTCTTCATTCACATCAAAGAACATTCTCACAAGCTTCCTCCGTTTCGGTTTCTTCTGACGAAGAAATGTCTCCAATTCAGAATCAACAGTCAAACACATCATCCCAAAAATCAACGTCTTCCAAAGGGTCATTATATAAAAGACCAATGAAGAAAATATCACGGCTAACAAGAAGAACCAAAGATGCATTCAATTTACCTGATATCAAAGAAAACTCTGGCTTGAAACTGCCAAGAGGTACTCCAATCAACGGTTCTTTATCCTCTGGAATGAGTTCCAACACTTCGTTAAACAGTGTGGACAGCACAAGTAATATTGTTACCGTTTCAAGCTCCATTGAAAACGATCTGAAATCATCTGATGAAGAAGATGATGACGACGATGATGACGATGATTTAGCTGCTGCATCTGAATTAACAAAGAAATATGCTCCTGATAGTTCGTTCAATGAGGAAGATTTCCAAGAATCAAGCTTTAATCATTCTGACTTAATCGTTAGCAAGAATCAAATGAAAATTGAGTTGAACTCGTTTGCTGAATTTTTGAAAACTGCTGAAGCCGATGGTTCCATTACGAAAAAGGAATTAATTGAAGTTTCATTAAGCATTTTAGGAAACATCGTCACACTATCGGATAAACAATCAGAGTTGATTAGCCTGAAAGAGAAAAGATTCTCCAAATTTGCTGATCGCCAAGTTGAAATTTCCAGAATTTGGGAAAATTCAATCAAGCAATTAGGTTTGGAGATTGAACTTAGAGAAAGCAAGATTGTTGAGCTAGAAGATAAATTACGCGGTATCAAGCGTTCGTTGAGAAACAGCATTACATTTGTGAAGGGAACTTCAACACCAACGTCAACTCCACAGGGTGTTCAAGCGCCTCAAAATGACAAGGGTTTAACTGAAGAGGCCGCCGCAGTCTCCGATGCTTCCCCAATAGTCACTCCTGCTAGTGCCATGTTCGTCTCCGAACAAGCTCAAACCGAGTCGCCCGATGAAATTATGAAATTCTTGGAAGAAGAAGATGATAGCGATGATGAGTTCTTTGATGCTGAAGATGACGGAAATGGGGGATATGAACCCATTGGGAAGGAAGAAGAGGAAGTTACTGAAATCTTACCACAGTCTGAGTTTGCAGCTGAGCCATCAGCTGTACAAATAAAAGTTGAACAACCACAAGAGGTTCCTGTCTCAAAATTCAATGATACTGCCGTCCCTGAAGAAGCACCTCCTGCTACAGTTATTCCATCTATAACCACCACATTGGACTCTGAAACTGATAATACCGAAGGGAAACAAGTTATCGAACCAGTTCAAGTGGAAGAAGAAGCTCCAAAGATCAACGGTTTTACGCTACTATCGTCTAAACAACTGTCTAAATACAGGCAGCTCGCCACAGATGAGACATTTAAAGGCTACGAAGACCCACTGAGATTAACATTAGCAAAAGAAGATAACCGTCCAAAAATCTCTTTATGGGGTGTTTTAAAGTCATTGGTTGGTAAAGATATGACAAAGATGACATTACCTGTTACATTCAACGAACCAACGTCTTTATTACAAAGAAATGCAGAAGTTATCGAATACAGCGAACTACTGGATAAAGCTGCTTCTTTTGAAGAAAGCACTTTAAGAATGGTTTACGTTGCTGCATTTGCAGCGTCTGAATATGTTTCTACAGTTGGTAGAATCGCTAAACCTTTCAATCCATTATTAGGTGAAACTTACGAATACGCTAGATCTGATAAAGGTTACAGATGTTTCGTTGAACAAGTGAGTCATCACCCTCCAATTTCTGCATTGTTAGCAGAAGCTCCATCGTGGTCATATTATGGTGCTTCTCACGTTAAGACTAAATTCCTGGGTAGATCATTTGACATCAGGCATTTAGGAACTTGGTTCTGTGAATTGTATCCATCACATGGTGTCATTGATAGAAAAGGTAGAAAGCAAGACACAGAAGTTTACTCTTGGAAAAAGGTTAACAATTCCGTCATTGGTATTATCGTTGGTAATCCGCAAATTGACAACTATGGTGAGATGGAGATTAGAAACCATGTTACTGGTGATTACATGCACTTTGCATTTAAACAACGTGGTTGGAGGGCTTCAACCGCTTGTGAGTTAAAAGGTGAAGTTTTCTCAAACGATGGACAGTTGAAATACACCGTTGGTGGTCATTGGAATTCCAAGATTTATGCAAAGAAGGCTGACGAAGAACATTCCCAAAAGTTTTTGATTTGGGAAGCCAATCCTAAGACAGAGATGATGTTCCATTTGACCAACTTTGCCGCTACTTTGAATGCTCCTCAACCTCATTTATTACCGGTTCTTCCATGTACCGATACTAGATTGAGACCCGATCAAAGAGCTATGGAAAATGGTCAATATGATTTAGCTGCCTCCGAAAAGAACAGGGTTGAAGAAAAGCAAAGAGATGCTAAACGCCAAAGAGATGCTAAAGGTACTCCATATAAGCCAAGTTTCTTTTACAAATCTACTCATCCTGTCACCGGTGATGAATATTTTCAATATAATGGCAATTACTGGAACTATAGAAAAGAGGGTAAATTGAGGAATTACAAAGATATTTTTTAGTTTCTGTTCAGTTTTATGTTTTTTTGAGAAGGTGATATCTAAGTTCATGTGAATGATTTACTGTTTTTTTTTCGTTTTCTTGTTATATTTATTTGTTTACGTCTTATATAAAAATGTTGATGTCTAAAATCTGATGTTCTCGTAGTCACTGTATTACAAACATCCTAAAAACATGATTTCTAATTTGTCTGTTCGATACTAATAAATATCTATAATTTATGCGATATATGATTGGTCTGTTTTTTTCTGGAAAAGCTGTTAAATACAATAGGAGCAAGGCCAAACTTTACCAGTGGCTAACGAACTCTTCAACCTCTTCTACTTGGACTGGCTCTCAACCTATTTGCGTAGTCATTTAGCTCCCTTGGACCCCTTAGTTTATTTTGCTGTTGCTGTTGGAAATTTTGGGAGGTGTACGTGATGTTTTCTTTAGCTAAAACAGCAGGTGGAGAAGCATTTCTTATTCCACCGTTTGCCGACTGATATTGTTTCATAATTAGTTGTGACTGTTGTGGACCCACCATTTCATTTAATATCTTAGTTAGTTGTAAATCTAGCATATAGTTGAATTCCTTCTTATAACTGGATCTAATTTCTTCAAATTTCAAGTTCATCATCTTACATTCCTCTACTAAGTTCTCTTCGGCTTTCATCAACTTTCTTTCCTTACTAATCAAGGATTTTTCAAAATCAACTAAATTGTTTTCATGGTGTTTTAATTCCCATTCTTTTCTAAACATTTTAAAACTTGAATCCTGTAATAGTTGGTTAACAGTGGCACGTTCGTTAGGGTCCACAATTAAACATGCATTGATACACATCTTTAATCTATGTGAGTAGTGATCTGGGATTGGTTCAAATTCTCCTAGTTTGATTTTCTCCTGCAAACTTAAATGAGTTTTTGCCTGGAATGGAGGCCTCAAAGAACATAGCTCGTACATAACACATCCAAGTGACCAGATATCACACACTGGGTCATATGGTCTGTCCATTAAAACCTCGGGTGACATGTAGTATGGAGTTCCAACGTACGTTTGTGCAAATTCGTTTTCATGCTTTAAAGATTTAGCTAATCCAAAGTCACCCAATTTGATTGAATAAGAATCATCCAACAGGAAAATATTGTCAGGTTTAATATCTCTGTGTATAACCGTATTTGAATTGATAGTATTGTTGTTGTTGTTATCTCCACCTAGTTCCGGAGTACTGATGAATAATTCAGTAACAGTATCACAGTCTCTACCATAATGGCATCTATATAAAGCCAATAAAACTTGTGTGAAAACTCTCCAAACAACGCCTTCTTTAACTAATTCACCTCTTTCTTTGTGACTTCTTATAACTTTTGAAAGATCTCCTCCTCCACAATATTCCATGTATAAGTGAACCATATGCTGGTCTTGAATATGTTCATGATGTAGATATTCGACAATGTTTGCGTGCTTTAAATCACGTAAAATACGAAATTCAGCATTCAATTGGTGTTTTTCTTTATTGTTCATTGCTAAATATGAGATTTCCTTTCTAACATAGATCTTTTGAGTAGGTTTATGGATAACTCTACGAACTGTCCCAAAAGTACCTCGACCTATAAGATCAAGAGTTTGGAAATCTGAGGCTTTATACTGTTGGGGTTGTGATTGCTGTTGCTGTTGTTGCGTGGCCATGAGTTGATGTTACTAATAGTTAACCTAGCGAAGAATAAGAAGAAGATTAGTAAATATGTATTGAGCTAATCAAAAAGTGACTATAGATGTAAGGTTGGTAAATGAATACAGTTAACTTTTTAGTTTCAAACTCCTGATTGGTATGCAATTGATGAATGTATTTTAAATTTTTATATGAGATTTTGTCAGAAATCAAATGTTCTTATTTAGAACATTCCTACCTCTTAAAATAAACAAACTGAAGAAGTAATTAATAACAACACCAATAATGTACAGATCGTATTAAAACTTCGTTTAGGCTGAAAAAAGGCAGTGGAGAATAAAATGTTTACTTGTTTCCGTTTTAGGAAGTCTAATAAGAATCGACGCATTAACAAACTTGTTGCGTCAGCGCGACGATTTAGCTTAACAATCAGAAAATATTCGATAAGTTTCAATCAACGTCTGGGCACTTCTAGTCGTCACAATAACATGAATCCAGATCGAAGATAAAATAAACAAACAAAAAACATACATAATTAAATAGATAGAGTCTATAGGTTTCCAGCTAAGCAACCCATTTAGAACCAGTCAAAGCTTCGTAAGCCTCAACATATTTTGCACTAGTCTTTTCAACGATGTCATCGGTCATTGCAACACCATCCTTACCATCCAAGCCGTTAGCAGTTAGCCAATCTCTTAAAAATTGCTTATCATAAGAATCCTGAGACTTGCCAACTTCATAAGTCTTAGCGTTCCAGAATCTTGATGAATCTGGAGTTAAAACTTCATCAACCAAGACTAACTCACCGGCGTCAGTAATTCCAAATTCGAATTTGGTGTCAGCTAGTATGATACCTTTAGTTAAAGCATAATCTTTAGCCTTGGTGTATAATTCAATAGCCTTTGTGGCTAACTTATCACATAATGCTTGACCAACTAATTGAGCAGCTTGGACTGGTGAGATGTTTTCATCATGTTCACCTTGTTCAGCTTTAGTTGACGGAGTAAATATTGGGGTTGGAAAGGGCATTGATTCCTTTAGTTCTTCGTCAATTTTCAAACCGTGAACAGTTTTAGTTTTCTTGTATTCTTTCCATGCACTACCAGTAACGTAGCCTCTAACAATAACTTCAAGCGAGATCAATTTGTGTTTTCTAACGATTAATGATCTGCCACTCAATTGATCTTTGTATTTCTTTTCTGACAATTCTTTTGGTAATTTGGCTAAGACCTCTTCATCGGTGTAGGCGACTAAATGGTTTAAAATATTGTCAGACAATAACTTGAACCAGAAGACTGACAATTGAGTTAGAATTTTACCCTTATCTTTAATTCCATTTGCCATAATAACATCGTAGGCAGAGATACGATCAGTTGCAACGAATAATAAGTTTTCAGAGTCAACTTGATAAATATCTCTAACTTTACCCTTGGCGATTAACGGTAAGATGCTGTCCAAGTTAGTTGATGTAATGGACATTTTTCGTTGTGTAGGTAGTCTTTCTGTTGTATGTTAACTGGTGTGGCTTCAGCTATACCACAACTGACGAAAACTCAAACTTGGAAAAAGCCAACAGTCAGATAAATTAATAGATTGATAGTAGAATTAATCGGGTCAATATCAAATGCCAAAAAAGCCCATGCATTTTTTTATGACTCTGTAGTAAATTATATAAATGCTGAGGTAATCAATAAATGACTCTGTTTTTTCTTAAGGCTAGCTTTGATAAGCTTTTAAGGTACTTTAACGAATTCAGAAGTTATCGGCCTCACTGGTGTCCGAACAAATGCTAATGACAGTTTCTGTTTATGATATGAGGAGTTGTTTAAAAACAACAATTCGAACATAATATTATTCACTGATACAGTTCTGGATTACGTTGACCCATACAAAAGTCCGAAACTCATTCTGAGCAAGTCTATGAAAAGCACAGCCTTTAATGTGGGGTAAAGTCGGGGACGAGCGACGCATGTTGGAAAAGTTTGGGGATTTTTGTACAACTTTTACCTTCTTACACCTATTGTTTGTCCTTTATCTTTAGTCGGTGCTTCCTTTGTTTTTCCCTTGCTTACATTTTTAATTCATAACTTCTTTTGAGATTTTTCTTTTACAAAAGAAATCCCTACACACAGCTACTGATCTCCACCAAGCAATATGGAACAGTTTTCCATAATTTTATTAAATCAGTTACAACCTTTCTGCCAAAGATTTCATAGTTGAAAAGTGGCCTGTAAATGAAAAAACTAACTTATGTAGAACCAATTTGCCCGCGAGGAGGGCGGGGAGAGGAGCTAGTACACTTGTGTAAGTATTTGTTTGAACCCTTTGTTTTGCAAAACAGCTCGAACCTTTTGATTTCTGATTTCAGCCCCTTGAACAAACGGGCGTACCTGTGGCCTATACAATTTCCCAGTCTAATATACATCTGGTTCTGTATTACAAGATTTAAAGCGACAAGTGTTATTTTTCAGATATTTATAGATTTATTAAAACATAATTATTCATCAAAAGAAAAATATATTAATTTAAAAATAAACATCAGAGATAATCAAAGAGTAAAACCCTATACAAGTAAATAGTGATTGTAATCAAAACGTAAAAAAATGAAAAAAGCAAACAAACTAAAAAGAAAATCGTAATTAATATAAAAACCTAGATAAAAAACCAGAGACCTGAAAAACAAAATCCATGAAAAGAACTGAAAAAGAAATAAAAGTCATACCAATAACAAGTAGAAAAAAACGCGCTTAAGCTTGGTTAACTAATTGGAAAGATTCGTCATCACCATCTTCAGAGGTCTTTGGGGTCCACTTCTTCTTTTGGTCCTTTCCGTAATGTTTCCAGTATTTCTTTTGATCCTTACCGTAGTGTTTCCAGTAATCTGGGTCTTCAATTTCGGCATCCATTAATTCAACATCGGAAGGATCCTCTGGAGCATCATCCTCTGGAGTTTTTGGAGCCCATTTCTTCTTTTGGTCCTTACCGAAATGTTTCCAGTGTTTACCAATCTTCTTCCATTTCTTAGCTGGGTCTTCAACTAATTGAGATTCTTCGAATAATTCAGCACCATCGTCGTCACCGTCTTCTGGAGTCTTTGGGGTCCACTTCTTCTTTTGTTCTTTGCCGTAATGCTTCCAGTATTTTCTTTGTTGTTTACCGTAATGTTTCCAGTAATCTGGGTCTTCAATTTCGGCATCCATTGATTCAACATCAGATTCTGGTTCACCATCTTCAGGAGTCTTTGGGGCCCATTTCTTCTTTTGGTCCTTGCCGTAATGCTTCCAGTGTTTACCAATCTTTTTCCATTTCTTAGCCGGATCTTCAACGACTACTTCGAATGATTCAAACTCATCATCAGATGGTAATTCTGGCATATCTGGAGCTTCACCAGTTGGAGCCTTCTTCTTCCATTGCTTACCGTAGTGTTTCCATTGTTTACCGTAATGCTTCCACTTCTTAGCTGGGTCTTCAGCCAATTCGGATTCTTCAAATGATTCAACACCATCGTCGTCACCGTCTTCTGGAGTCTTTGGGGTCCACTTCTTCTTTTGTTCTTTGCCGTAATGCTTCCAGTATTTTCTTTGTTGTTTACCGTAATGTTTCCAGTAATCTGGGTCTTCGATTTCAGCATCCATTAATTCGACATCAGATTCTGGTTCACCATCTTCAGGAGTCCTTGGAGTCCACTTCTTCTTTTGTTCTTTGCCGTAATGCTTCCAGTATTTTCTTTGTTGTTTACCGTAATGCTTCCAATAAGTATCTGGATCCTTGATTTCAGATGGTTGTTCAGTTTCTTCTAAACCTAGTAAGGTAGTGACAGAGTCTTTAACAGTTGATAACCAACCATCGACTTGTTCATTGACTGAAACAGAAACTTCAGTTTCTTCCTGTAAGATTGGTAGTGCAGTTGTAGTAGCTAAGATAGCAACGATTGATGTTAAAACGGAAACTCTCATTATTGTATTATTAGCTGAATATTTGTTCTTTTATAAAACAGTTATAGTATATGTAATTGAACTTTGTTGATAATAAAAGATAGAATATACAAATTAACTTGAATCAATCAAATATTGGAATACGAGATGGAGAAATCCAGTATTATTTATAGAGAATAGGGTGACACTGATAGATAAAGAAAAATACAGTTTCAAAACGATCGGATTGACCGGTGATGGATTGCAAAACAGCCTTAACCAACAATAGCCCAATCACCGGAGTTTCTATCACCGGTGCACCGGTTTTTTGCACGCCTGTCCGCGGGGCCACTAGCACGAGATGCCTGGTTCACTGTTGTGGTTGGGTGAGCAGTGAGTGGCGAATTCGGGTAGCCGGTGGTTGTGGTGCCAGGCGTTGCGGTACTAGTGGCGGTGTTGTGTCTGTTTTCTTTTGCTTGTGTCCCTGTTTAGAGGGTCAATTTGTTTGTATTACGTCACAGTTCCGCAGGGGAACCGGCGAGGCGTCCAGGGGTCTTCAATTTAGGTCTGTTTCGATGGGCCGGACTTTATTCACAGCCTCAGTAGTTGTATATGCATATCCTTAGCAGCTTTTGTTTATTACAGTCTTCGTTAGTTATGTACGTACAACAGCTGCATTGCACTCAATAATACGAGCTAAATAAAAAGCATTTATTTTAGGCATAAGCGGTTTGGCCGATTGCGCACTTTGGGTTTGACTGAAGCTAGCATTCAAGGTATTTCGTCTCAGCTTACTTGTGTTGTTGGTAGCATACATTCTGTCCAAGCGAATGGACCAGTTGACGCTACATGATTCACTAAAAATCGTTTGATAAATGTTACAGTTCCAAGGCATGCTGCGTTAACGTTCAATAATACGCCAAAAATGTGAAACTTTAACGTAATTTCATTAAAGAAGGGGCTGTAAAAATTCAAAGGTGTGTAAGTTTTGATAACGGTCTCGAGCTTGAAATTTCTAGAAATTATGAAAAATACCCACCTAGCTCTCGTTCTTATCTCACGTTATGGTATCAATTTCTTGGTTTTTGAGCTTCAATCCAGCTTTCTCTTAAAATACGTACATATCTTCAAGATTCGACTACAGCATATGATTTCAAATTGGTTTTATGGGCTTCTTTATTGCTCCTTACAACACAACACTTACTCACGCTATAAACTTTCTTTATTTAACAAACTATTATATAAACGACTGGTGTCATACTTTTTTGGTGTTTGAAAACTTCAACATAGCCTTCATATCATATATGGATCATCACCTTCAAGTCAACTTGGAAGGAGACATCATGATCAAGGTTTAACGGCGGCAATTTGAAATACCCGCCAACGGTTAATTCAAATCTCCGACTGTTCGCGTGAGCTGGGAGTAAGATCTCATTTTATTTTATCTATCCACAGATCCAAATACATATTTGCGGTATTTTTACTGGAATCATTGCAGTACAATACGATCATTTATATATCGATTGACTCATTCATAGATATACTATTCGAAATTTTGATATTTGGTAATTGTTAGATACTGGAATGACCGGACACTGCTCCTTATTCTTATACATAAATACGTTGATCAGAACTCAATGCTAATATGAAAAATCCTGCTTAGCTTAGGAAAAATAGATAACAAAAAATACCCCAACGAATTAACAAAATGGCAAATATAGATAAAGAACAAGATGAATCGGAAAATACCAATGTGAAGCCCAAAAAAAGTTCCAATGTACAGGAAGGAATTAACCTAAAAATTAAGGCAAAACTGAGCACCGGACAATCAATGGAGGTCGCAGAAGATGTCTCCAAAGAGGAGGAAGAAGACCAGCCATCAACTGGTGACTATAAGTTATCCAAAGAAGAAATTGAAAAATATGGCAGGTTTTCAGAAAACCAAAAACGGGTCTTTCTGGCTATTGCATCTTTTTCCTCATTACTAGGACCATTTTCATCAAGCTCTTATATGCCAGCAGTTGACAAGATTGCTGAACAGTTCAATACTACTGGGTCAGTTATCAATCTAACAGGAACGATTTTCAATATCATGAGTGCTATCTCACCTTGCTTATTTAATCCAATGTATGGATATTACGGTATAAGGCCAATGTTTATATTCAGTAGTCTATTACTGTTAATAACTTCAATTTTGTCAGCAAGTGCTCAAAATTTGGCAATGTTTTTTGTGTTTAGAAGCTTAACCGGTTTATTCTCTTACATTTTTGTCAACATGTCAGGCTCTATCTGTGGCCATATTTACGAACCAACAAAAAGATCAAAAGCTATGGCTATTTGTCTTACCGGTACGCTTTCAGCAACCGCATTTGCACCTGTTATCGCCGGTGTTATAATCAACTATAATTCGTGGAGAATCGTCTTTTGGATCCAAGCAGGTATATCAGGAATAGTTTTAATATCTTCACTTCTGTATCTAAAGGAGACATCACCCCAAGTTGAATTCACAAAATGGCAAGAAGAGACGGGTAAAAGATTCAAACTAATATTGATTAATCCCTTTACCGTGATACTTGCATTAAGGGTGCCCACACTATTATTAATGGGATTAACAACACTTGGCTTATCGTATAACTTCTTTGCATTACTTACGCCAATCAGATATGTTGTTGATCCTCGATTTGGGTTCACTACGCCAATTGATGGATCGTTGTTTTATCTAGCTCCAGGTATGGGAATGTTTCTGTCAACGTTTGTTTCTGGACGGTATTGTGATTGGGTTTTGAAAAAATGGGTCAAGAAAAGAAAAGGGAAGTTGATCTCTGAAGATAGACTAAGGGCGGCTTGGACTGCCAACGTCGTGATGATAGTTTCAATTATAATTTATGGCTGGGCCTTGGAGAAAGAAAAAGGCGGGATGGTGTTACCTATTATCTGCATGTTTGTGAATGGTTTTGCACAAACTTTTATATTCACTGCTGTCAATTCTTACTGTGTTGGCAGTTTACCCGAAATTGGATCGCCAATTGCACTTGGTTCAAACTATTTTGCAAGAAACGTTGGATCATCAATCGGATCAGGGATTACTTTACCGATGTTTGATGGGATCGGGATTGGCTGGTCTTCTACGGTTTCAGGATTTTTAATGACGGGGTCACTGTTTTGTATAGTATGCTGTTCATTGTACGGATATGATATTAGACTGAGATGGTTGGATAATAATTGGTTTGAAGTGAAAGACCCTGCTGTCGTCAGTAAGAAGAGGGAGCGAGATATAGAGAAGCAGTAGAAAGTAACTGGTCACGTGACTTTGCAATTGACACATATCTGTCTTTTTAACAATAGGAGACTCTTTATGTATAAAAAATATAATGCATTTATTTATTTATCTAATCTAGAGATTCTTACAAATAATAAAAATCATCATATATGTATGCCCTTTCTTTGTCTTAAGTCACCAAGCCCATAGCACTACTCTACAACCACTCCATTATCTTAAACCATATACTATAAACGTGAGCTAGACTCTATACACTCACCATTCGCCACAAAAGATCGGTATAGTGTTTTCGCCTAATTTCAGTTCAACAAGTTTCAAATCTATATATCAATCGATCGATCAATCACTTAATTATTAAATTTTACCACATATACAATCCAGTTTTGGTTATAACTGAATTATTTCAACCTAAAAAATACTTGAACGTAACTAGAGCCAATTTGATTGATTTAGGTTACCAGCAATCAACATGTCCAAAAAGAAAGAGTCACCAGAGATTAAAATACCAGGAAGTTTCCCCACATCCAAATCCACTTCTACAATGCATTTGGACAATACTAATGATCATGTATCAACTTCCAAAGATTCAAGTGATAGAACGTCTTTGAAAGATACTCTTGTAATGGTAGATGAAGAATCCAAGAGCCCAAAAAGAAGATTTGCCCTATCTCCACAACGAATTATGTCTTCGATATCAAGGGCAACGTCACCTATCAAAAGGATACCAACTCCAAAACTAACAACACCAAAGTTTCCAAGTACTTATCGTTCCATTTCACAATCAAGCTCGAACCAAAATTCAATAAAATCACCACTTGGTGGTGGGGGGGATCCCGGTAGACAGTCTATTGAAGGGATATCTAAATCATTTGTTAGTTTCCTAACTACTGCTAGTATTTATGCGGGATTTCAAGATATAGATGAAGATGATGATCAAACGGAATTCTCAAACGAAAATGAACAACATGATACTATCCCCGAGTCACTTCAAAGTATCGATTCGTATGATACCAGTGCTGATGAATTTGCTTATGATGAGCCTGACCAGGAAAGAGAAGGTTATACCCAAGATGATTTCAATACTTTGAAAAATGTTTCAAGATCGGTAAGTCCCAACGTTGTGCCGGACACCACACTAAGATTGCCGGAAGATACTGGAGCTATTTCCTCTTTAGAAACATTGCCAATGAAAAGATTACAGAAGGTGAAGTCAAGATTTGAACTTTCTGTTGTAAAGAGAATGTCGACCAATGACTCCGACCAAGCTCATTTGAAAAGGGCGGTTGCGCTATCTACTAAACTAAAGAAAACTTTTGATATCACCGATAACGATGAGTTTGTCGGTGATTTTCCATGCTGGTTAATGGGTGACGTTTTACTTCAAGGTCATTTATATATTACCAAAATGCATATCTTATTCTTTGCCTTTTTACCTAAAAAGCAAGGATCGGTTCTGAGAAGTGGTACGTTAACCACAAAATCGTATCCATCGATGAGAGAGCATAGAAGATGGGCAGTTTTGAAAGATTCAACGTTCTCGATATATTCTAGTTCAACAGATTTATATTTCCCTAATTTGGTGATTGATTTAAGAACGGCATTAAGAGCCGAAATTGCATATTCTTCAAGTCATGAACAAATAAAGTCACAGAAACCAGTTTGGATAAGAATTATTACCGAAAGTAGAACTCATTCGTTCATGGTTGATACTTTAGATTCTGCTAGAGCCTGGGTTTCAAGTTTGAAGAAACAAATATTTGCTTCTAAGAATAAAGGTGATCAAGTTGCTATCAATATTCCATTGCAAAATATTTTAGATTTAGAGTTGACGTCCGTCATTGGCGTTACCAAAAATTTAAGAATCAAAGTTATTGAAAGTGCTGATTCCTATGCAATTGATGATTATTTCTTGATGTTTTTCTCAAGAGGCGATTCTGCTGTGAAAGTTATCAAGAAAGTGATTAACGAAGCAGGAATCGTTATATCAGAAGGTGCTGAAAGCGATGATGATATCCCAATGGAATCAGAACTTATGAAGTCTAAAATTGAAATTTTGAAAAAATCATCATCGGTGGTCCAAACTTCCAGATCATTCCCTACTGAAAAACAATCTAACAAGAAACAACTTCTTAATAAAGATTGTTCTTTACCGCAACAAGCGTATACCCCAGATCGTGAATCTAGTGTGAACTCAATCGATAATGAATTTTTGAAGTATCAGGAGAATGCTTTAAAGCAGTTGAAAGTTGTTTCTGATGTTAACGATGAGATCAATGTTGAAATACAAGATACGGAATCAATTTCAGAAGAGGAAATCCCTGCAAACGATAAAATAACAGATGTAACAGAATCTGGTGGAAAGAAAGTGGAATCTGAATCAAGTGTAGGATCAACGTTATCAAAAGGTTGGTCAACTAAGTCTTTAGTTCAAGGAATCACTTCATTTACTCATAATCTAATTTCTTCAAATCCAATTTATCACTATGATGAAAAATGTGCTTTATTGAGAGGAGGTGACGACCCTTATTTTGTGAAAAGTGATGATCAAAGATGCAGTGCTACAAAACGATTCCTTAAACATTTTTCGTTAAACGACAATGAGAAATTGATCTCTGCATATCCATGTTATCTAGTGAAGGGTATTCCAGCATATGGTAAGATTTACCTCGGATCAAATGAAATGTGCTTTAGATCGACATTACCAGGGTCAAGTACGATTATGATTTTACCATTTCTGGATATTGAAAATATTAGTAAAGAAAAGGGTTTCAGGTTTGGCTATTCTGGTTTGGTCATAGTGATTCATGGACATGAAGAACTTTTCTTTGAATTCTCGTCTCATGAAGCAAGGGATGACTGTGAATTCTTATTATTGAAGCAAATTGATATGTTCAAAAAGACAAGCACAGATAGTTCTGTTTACCCAAGTGATGCTTCGGGTGACGAAAGTTTCAAACTTGCCGAATCTGCCACTAGTTTAGCATCAGCACGCTTAAGAATGTTTGAAAATAGAATCACCAGTGAAATCGGTGTTGACGTTCCAATCATTATTGAAGACCATCCATTAACGAAAACTAAAGTCAAACCAATAAAGTCTTACAAATTTACACTACTAACAATTGGATCAAGAGGTGATGTTCAGCCATATATTGCGCTTGGCAAAGGATTAATGAAAGAAGGCCATAAAGTTAAAATCGTGACTCATGCTGAATTTGAACAATGGATCAAATCTTACGGAATAGAGTTTGGTGTCATAGCTGGTGACCCATCCGAATTGATGGCCTTAATGGTTAACAATCCATCGATCAATTATAATTTCATAAAAGAAGCTAAATCAAAATTTAGAACTTGGATCGATGATTTATTAATATCATCATGGAATGCATGTCAAGATACGGATGTTTTGATTGAATCACCGTCATCAATCTGTGGTATTCATATTGCTGAAAAATTACAAATTCCTTATTTTAGAGCCTTTACAATGCCATGGACAAGAACAAGAGCATACCCTCATGCATTCATGGTTCCAGATCAGAAATTAGGCGGTGCTTACAACTACATGACTCACGTTGCCTTTGAAAACGGATATTGGAGAGGGACTTCTTATCAAATCAATAAATGGAGGGTTGAAATTTTGGGTTTACGCAAGACGACATTAGCAGCAATGAAACAGAATAGTGTTCCATTTTTGTACAACATGTCACCAGCAGTTTTTCCACCTTCAGTTGATTTTGCAGAATGGGTTCATGTTACTGGTTACTGGTTCCTAAACGAAAGCAGCACTTATGATCCACCTAAAGAACTAGTTGAATTTATGCAAAATGCAAGAAAAGACAGTAAGAAGTTAGTTTATATTGGGTTTGGATCCATAGTTGTTTCCAACCCCAAAGAACTCACTAAAGCTGTTGTTGACGCAGTTGTTGAATCAGATGTTAGATGTATATTGAACAAAGGTTGGTCGGATAGACTTGGTAATAAATCCGGTATTGAAATCGAACTCCCTAAAGAAGTTTATAATTCAGGAAACGTCCCACATGATTGGTTATTCCCACAATTAGATGCAGCAGTTCATCACGGTGGATCCGGTACGACCGGTGCAAGTTTGAAGTTTGGATTACCAACGATCATTAAACCGTTCTTTGGTGATCAGAAGTTTTATGCGGGTAGGGTGGAAGATTTAGGTTGTGGTATTGCATTGAAAGATTTGAATTATAAGACCTTGGCTAAGGCTTTGAAAGAAATCACAACTAATACAAGGATTATTGAAAAGGCAAAGAGTATTGGGGCTAAGATACGTAATGAGCATGGTGTTCAGAATGCAATTGAGGCTATTTACGTAGAAATGGATTATGCTAGGAAGTTATCGATTAGTAAGAATCACCAGACTGCAACGATAAAGAATGATGTTGATGGGGATGAAATGGAAGACTCTTGGTTACTGATTTGAAAATAATTCCATTAATCCCATCATTTTATTATTATATATGTTGTTTAATTATTTACTTGGAAATTTTGGGTTTTTCTATTTTTATTTTGTTTTCTTAATTATTATTAACTACAAGAGATATTTATAGTTTGTCAAGAATCGTATATATGCATGAATTCGTATTAATAGTTGTGTTCTTTACTACCAATTAGCAACATCTTCGGCTTCACCGAAGACACTTTCCTTCTTATCAGCATCAATAATCTCATCTGCCCATTCTTGATTGTTACCTTCATTCTCCATAATATTTTTCAAATGTTCCTTTTCGAAATTCAAAATCATATCATTAACTTCTTTGAATTCCAACAAAAACGCGTCATGACCCTCTGGAGAGTTAATCTTCTTCAAGGTTGAGTTAGGTAAATGTTTGTCGATGAATATTTGCTCTGATAAAGTAAATAATGCATCCGACGATATTCCAATGATCAAAGCAGGCTGTTGTCTAGTACTCAGAGCAGTTGCTGCATCATTGTCAAATTCGGGTCTATCACGACCAACGTCGTGTGTATCGAGCTTTCTGGTTAAGGAAATGTAACAGTTAGCATCGAATCTTTGGTAAAACTTATTGGCTTGGTATCTTAAATAACTTTGAACCGAGAAGTAGTGTTGTGGTCTCCGACGCTGTCTGTTGAATGAGCCGTTACGACTCACTGTTGCTGATTGTGGAGGTGTTGATGAACCTGGGGAATGTGGTGTTTGTTGATCCAACGGGGATGATTCCATTGAATTCGATCTACTTGTGTTTG
Source organism: Ogataea degrootiae (assembly GCA_019232045.1). Lineage (NCBI taxonomy): Eukaryota > Fungi > Ascomycota > Pichiomycetes > Pichiales > Pichiaceae > Ogataea > Ogataea degrootiae. Next base: position 28,950 of record JAHDIT010000150.1, read on the forward strand.
ATCTTCGGCTTCTGATTTTGTTCGTTGCTAATCCATGGTTATGGATTTGTAAATTTTCCTCCTTGTTATGGTTGATCTGTAAATCCTCCAAAGCTTCCAAAGCTGATGATTCTTCAATGATTGAATCTTGTGCATTTAAATTAGAAACACTTTTCAATTTTTCAGTTGATGTTGGTGTATCTCTACCAAATCTCGACTCGAATGAATTTCTAGATCTATAGGTCAACATAGCAGCCATTCTAGCAGCGCCCAAACCATTAATTGGAGGGTCTTCTAATGGATAGAATCCATCATCGTATTTAGGATCCGCATAAATACATTGACGTTGAGCTTCACCCCATGAAATACACCAAGCAGAAAGTCTAGCACTAGTTGCTAAAGCAATCACGGATTTAACGTATTTACCACCATCAACAAACATCCATTCTAAAGTCAGCATACCACCCATTGAACCACCAATACAAATGGCAATCTCCTTAACTGCTAAAGAGTCTAAAACCAATTTATGTATGCTAACGTCATCTCTCACTGTACATATAGGGAATTCAGGTCCATAACGTTCATTAAATTCGGTGTCCATAGTTAATGGTGAAGCTGAACCATAAGGTGAACCTAATGAATTCAAACAAATGATGAAAAATTTTGATGGATCAAAAGCTCTGTCTTTACCCAACATTGGACCCCACCAATCAGAAACATCGGCAGAACCCGTTAATGCATGGCAAATCAGCATGCAGTTGTTTCCCTGTTCGTTCAATTTCCCCCATGATTTGTAGGCAACGGGAACTTTGTAGAGAATGTCCCCTGATTCTAGTTCAAATTCAGGAATTTCAACGATTGTCTGATTAGGCACTATTTTGGAGAGCGGGTTCTCCACCTGGTCTTCTATCACGTTGTATGCCATATTATCAATAGAGATAATGATCTATGTTTATATATAAAAATTATTTGACGAATATAGATGTATATTTATTGCTGAGGAAAAATGAAGACATTCTGAAAGAAGCATCGTAGTCTGAGTCATGTTGATGGAGTTGCCAAAAGAGAAAGCCTTAAATTAAAACCAGTCAAAAAATTTTAAGACAGTAAAATGTGGCTAATTTTGTGGGGCTGGTGTCAATTTAACGGGATTTTCTATATTACCTCAGCGTCATATGATTCTTGTGACAATGATGACATAATCGTTCATTACCTAATCAATCTTTTATAAGAAGTACTTAAATTGTGGTTTTG
>JAHDIT010000151.1:0-29542 GCA_019232045.1 Ogataea degrootiae
AGCCGTATATACTGAATTAAGACAAGTTACTACACACTCATACAACCAAAGTAGTTTAGTACACTTTTACAGGTAAGCAAATAAAATTTAGAGTCTGAGCGAATATGTATAAACTCCAGTTTCCAAAATCAATTACTGAAGTTTAATTTATTTACCTTGAAATTGTCAGATCGAAACAGTATTTGTTACTGAACGATTATACACGTATGGAAACCGTCAGTGTATCCCGGCGTTTAAGCTTAAGTTTATGTTTATGCTTGCGTTTTTGTTTACTCCTCCTTTCTCATCCCCCCTGACATTTTTTATGATTTATTTTGCTGAACCGACTTTACGATTACGAAGTCTCTGAATAATTAAGTCTTCGCTATGTGTCTATTTTGTCCCTGCGGGAAGGTAATAGGGATACCACTTGATCTTCTTTTCTGCAGAGATATTGATTGAATTTTGCGTGGCTTAGAATCTAGACCTCAATCATCCTTGTTTGGTGAAATCGGAACACTGCCCAAGACTTAAATGATATATGATTTCATCATCATAACCATCCACAAAAATCATATATCGCTTGCTAAAATTAGGCTTCAATTCCTTCTGGTAATGATATAAGGAAACTAACAACTGTTCAGTTCAGTTCAGTTCAGTTCAGTTCAAGCACCGGTCAACAAACAAACGGCGCATCTTGGGAGAATTTCCTTTGTTCTCTACCACACACACAGGATACAGGGTGAGATCTGTTTCCCTTTATCTCCAGCCCACGGGCCGGTCTAGATTTGCCAAATGCAGAACCGAGGCAGTGGGAATTTCTTAAGAATCCATGTCTCCAGCCTGTGAACTCCCCATTGTAAAACTCTCGCCTGTAGTAGCACACGATTAATTTGGCTCCAGGTTTCACCTTGCCACCACAGCTCAGTTACTCCACTCCAACCTTACTCTTCGGATTTATATTAATAGAAAGCTAAAGTTAATCAGACCCTGATCCAAACACAAAACACTCAGATTCAGGTAAGGTACGATTTGAAAAGTTGCGTCCGAAACACTTATGACATCTCGGTCCCTGTCTGGTTCTCGACTTCGAAGAGAAGTTTTTCGCGGGGGTTCAGCACTCGCAGGCTGAGTTACCGACCTGGCTTGCTCTCTTTCTTTCTTTCTTTCCAGGGCGCGCACGCACGCTGAAATTATTCGCGTGCCAAATTCAAAGTAGCGAAAATTCTGTCGAAAGTATTTTTGCTTTCTGAAAAGGGAATTGTAATTTTAAAAGAAAAACGGTCACTAATCTTGAACAAAAGACAATTTACACCTGTCACTTGCAATTTATCATTTGATATTCCTTTTTCATATATCTTTGAACATCACTTTATACCAGTACAGTTCGTTCATTTATAGCTGTCTTCCCTCCATTTTATTGACACTTGCATTACTTCCATAATTCGCTTTGTCAATATCATTTGTCCATTTGATACTCCAAATATCTGTTCATCTTTATACTTTTAAAAAGTCACCCTGTCTATATTAGCATACCAAGATAACGTTTAATCATTTGATATTTCGATCATTAATAATAGAACAATCAACACTCCCCTTACTGATTCAAGAACTCATTCATTTAACTTAATTTAGATACATCCTACCATAGCCAATTCTTTCCTACGATCTCAACTTCTGATTACCTATCTTTATAACCCTAAGAAATTGGCTTAGAGTTTATCTCAATCACCTCAATTTGATTCCCTATTATACCTTCTATTTCTGTATTATAAGTACGTTCTCAATTGATATCAACTCGTTCCAAATCCAACTTAATATCAAAAAATACTCATAAACAAAGAGAAAACTCTACCCGGAATAGACAGTAGGCTCTAATTTAAATAAAAATCAATCATTATCCCCTTTCGTTTTTCACTACAATGTCAGGACAAGGATCTTCAGATCAGTACTTAACCCCACCTGGTTTAAATGTACCAAACCAACAATCCCAACCAACTACTACAGTTAGAACTACTGGTAATAAACCGAAGACAATCCATGTTGCCCACAGAAGATCTCCAAGTGAATTTACCACTTTGATGCGTAAGTATTACAATTATTTTACTTCTATATATATATATGTATCTGCATATATATATCAGATCGATTATCGTTTTCTTTTATCCATTTCTTCCCTTCGACTTGTTCATTAACGTTGGCAATTCAAAATTCATATGTGGCCCTCTTCCAATATGTAACAATAGAAGACTGCGAGGAGAAAAAAATAAATGACGTCAAGAACATGAATCGATCAAGAACAATAGGGTTCAATACTAACATATTTTCTTCAATAATTTAGTCGAACAATTCAATTTGCAACGTCAGTTGGAAATAGTTCAAGCTCAGCAACAACAAATTCTTCAACAGCAACAACAATTGACTCAACAATCTGGCTATGCTCCAAATCCATCCTATAATCAAGGAGGATTTAACTTCCAAAGTGTTTCTATGCCTCCACCACTTCAAGCAGCTTCAAGAGGCCACCATAGAAGATCATCTAGTAATATTTCAGCAAATGATAATGAAGGTGGTTATCAAGGTAACAACAGAGGCCATAGGAGGGCACAATCGTCTGTCTCTTCAGGAAACTATCAAAATTTCAATAAGAACGATGCAAGATCAAACTTGAATTTAGGACATAACAGAAGACACTCTTTAGGTATTTCAGAAGCAAAGAAAGCTGCAGCTGAAGCTCAGGCTCAAAGATCTGGCCATTCTCCGTCCAAGTTATCAATTTCCTCTCCAGCCCCTGCTGCTGACAACAGTTCATCCGATTCTCCAACAGGTTTGTTAACCCAACCTTCTTTCAAATTCCCACCTTCACCTAATTTGGATGCTGACGACTCAGATTTACCAAGATCAGGTGCTGGCCATTCTAGAAGTGGTACTACAACCGAGAGATCTCCTCAAAGATCATTCCAATTCCCACCAAGAGACAGCTCACAGTCACTGGCACCACCTGCTCCAGGGTTCACTGGTCACGAAAGGCGTCAATCAGGAAATTTCAATCACAGAAGTACAGGTTCTGATATCAATGGTAACTGGAGAAAGCAGCAGCAACAACCCCCTCAACAACAACAACAAACTGCCCAACAAATGAACACTTTAGAACCTCCTTCATTCACTCCAGGTCACAGAGTCAGACCTTCTTATGGTGGCTCCATATCTTCAATTACACAACTAGGAAACTCCCAAAATGGTCAACAAAGAAAGTCATTATTTGCACCATACTTGCCTCAAAGTTCTTTACCAGAATTGATCAACGAGGGTAAATTAGTCACAGGAACTTTACGTGTCAACAAGAAGAATAGATCTGACGCCTATGTTTCCACTGATGGTTTACTAGATGCCGACATCTTCATTTGTGGTTCTAAAGATCGTAACAGAGCTTTAGAAGGTGACTTAGTTGCCGTTGAACTTTTAGTTGTTGATGAAGTGTGGGGTTCCAAGAGAGAAAAGGAAGAGAAGAAGAGAAGAAAAGACCACCCAAGCAGTAAGAGTACCGCTGACATGAACGATGATTTTCATAATGATGCCAGCACAAACTACTCATCGTCATCGGGAACTAATATAGAGGGATCTGTCGATACACCTCCAACAAGCCAAGCTTCTGTTGGATCGTCTGGCGGCAGTTCTGGTTCTTTGAATAGAAGAGGCTCATTGAAACAAAGACCAACTCAAAAGAAGAACGATGATGTCGAAGTTGAAGGTCAATCTCTTTTACTTGTCGAAGAAGAAGAAATCAGTGATGATTGTAAACCACTATACGCTGGTCACGTTGTTGCAGTTGTCGATCGTATCCCAGGCCAACTATTCTCTGGTACTTTAGGTTTACTAAGACCATCCCAAGCCGCCAAAGAAAAGGATAACAAGGATAAGGATGACACCAGTAATAACAACAGCAACAAACACAATAATTATAAGCCAAAGATTGTTTGGTTTAAACCTACTGATAAGAAGGTTCCATTGATTGCCATTCCAACCGAACAAGTCCCAAAAGATTTCATCCAGAACCACGAGAAATATTTGAATCAAGTGTTCATTGCATCAATCAAGAGATGGCCAATCACTTCGTTACATCCATTTGGTACTCTGGTCTCTCAATTGGGTACTATGAACGAACCTGAAATAGAAGTTGATTCCATTTTAAGAGACAACAATTTCCTATGTGATGAATATCCAAATGAAGATGAAAAGTACTTGTCGGATTTACCTGATGCGAAATCTGCATTGCAACAAGGTAACAGAAGAATATTCAATGATGCGTATATTATCGCCCTTTCTCAAACTGGAGAGTTCTCTGACCACGCATTACACGTCAAGATTATTTCAGACTCTAAGATTGAACTTGGTGTTCACATTGCTGATGTTACCCACTACGTTAAGCAAGGTTCTAGCTTGGATAAAAGATCCAAAAAGAGATCACACTCTGTTTTCTTACCTCAAAAGGCTGCTCACCTATTCCCCCAAAACGTCAACGACTTGATCTCGTTCAAGGAGGGCCAAACTGACTTGGCAATGTCTGTTGTGTTTGAAATTGATTCAACTACGTTTGAAATCGATGATGTTTGGATGGGTGAATCTGTTATCACTGCTAAACAAAAAGTCAACTACGATGATGTTGATAATATCATCAATAAGATTGCAGCCGATCCAAACGTTTCCGACAGCGCTACATTTGGATACATTACGACTTTATCATTGATTGCAAGAGGTTTGAGAAGAAAAAGATTAGAAAATTCAAAACTTGAAAACCAACCAACGTTACCATTATTAGATCAATTGGACGATGAAAGAGTCAAATTATCTTTGAACATTTTTGAGAGTATTCCTTCAACTTCAATGATTGATGAAATTTTCCATAATGTCAATGCTGCTGTTGCTCAGAAGATTCACTCTGGTTTAGGTGATAGAGCATTGTTGAGAAAATATCCAATTCCAACTTTAACTAAATTTGAGAACTATAACAAAAAGGCCGCTAATTTGGGCGTTACATTGAATACCACAAATCCTGCCACTTTCCAAAACTCTTTGTTAGAGATCAAAGATCCATTAAAGAGAAAGGCCATTGAAGCTATTCTAATCAAATCAATGCCAAGAGGTAAGTACGTGGTTGCTGGTAAGACCGATTCTGATAGTTTGAGTCACTACCTGTTCAATTTACCAACTTACACGCATTTCACTGCTCCTCTGAGAAGATACGCTGATTTAATCGTTCATAGGCAACTGAAGGCTGTGGTCAATCATGACATTGATAACTATAAGGAAGATATTGATTCATTGAAGATGAACAGCGACTACTGTAACTTCAAGAAAGATTGCGCTAAGGCTGCCCAAGAACAAGCCATTCACTTATTGCTATGCCAAACTATCAATGAAATGAGTGAGAAAACAGGTCAAATCCTATGTATGGGTACTGTTATTCAGGTTTATGAATCCTCATTTGATGTTTTGTTACCTGAATTTGGTATCGAAAAGAGAGTTCATGGGGATCAATTACCTCTACGTAAGGCTGAATTTGATAAGCACGAACGGGTCTTGGAGCTATATTGGGAACCTGGTTTAGATTCAGCAACTTATATTCCTGAAGATGAAAATGAACCATTATCGTACAGAACTTCAATCAAAAACAAGTTTAGATCACCTGCTGCAACTGCCGCTAGAGTTCAAGGCAAATCACTTTTGGAAAACTCAACTTTGGTTTCTGATGAATTGGCCAACAAATTAGCTAGTTTACATCTTGAAGTTCCAAAGGTTCAATTACCAACTGATTCTGATATAATTGAGAGACCACATGCAACATCAGCAAAATCCATGCCTGAAAGATCGATTCGCCCAACAATTGAAAAACAGAACACTTATACCAAAACTCTTTCTCTTCTGCCAGTGTCTGCACATGAGCAATCAAACAATGGAAACAACGTTCCTCACGATGCTGCTCTTTCTCCATATTTGAAGAACTGTATTACCAGAATAGAAAATGGTGATCATTATGTTCAAGAAATTAGAGAAATGAAACAAGTTCCTATTCTATTGAGAGCTGAAGTTGGTATGGCATTACCATGTTTGACCGTCCGTACTTTGAATCCATTCTCGAGTGTCAAGAAGGCATGATTTATCTGTTGTCTTTTTTTTTTCATTACTGCTACTACATTTTTTTGCATTCTATCTATTAATTTTTACACCAACTAATATACATTCACTCTTTAACGATTTTTTAATGACATTTTTTTCCCTTCTTTATTTTTTCTTTTCCTCCTCTCCACTTGTCTCTTGTTTTGAGTTTTGCTAACAACCTAAAAGAAAACCTTTTTTCCCTGTCATTTTCTATATATACCTTTTTACTACCTTTATTTGTCTCACAGTTTTGAGATTTCAATACTTTTTATCATATGAAGTTGCTGGCTGTTTCAAGTTCACTGCAGCTGCTATATGTCCTTTTTGTGTTCATTTTTTTTTGAGTTTCATTTGATTTTTTTCCCCTTGTCCTGTGTGATTTTTTGTTCCCTTCGAGTTTCATATAGTATCTATCCCATAATAAATTTTTTAAACATTATTAAAAAACTAGCTTCAGCAGAGCATTTTTACTTCGGGTTTGTTATTATGATGACTCTCACAGCAAGTAACTGGAAAATTTAAACGTATACATAATCATATAACGGTAATAAATTAACAATATATAAAAGTAAGAAATAAAAAATAATAACGATAAGAAGAATATATAATAAAAAAGTACAGCAAACCACAGTTAATCAACGGTTTAGATTATGAAGACCACTAGTACTTTCATGACGATGGGTAGTGATAATAGTTGACAAAAGACTACGCGAAGTGTGACTTCTCGGAATAGGAGATGATATTAATCTATGACCAACAGGAGCACTACCCAACACACTTGCCCTAGGTTGACTATGACGGAACGATTGCGATCTTTCGATTTCGACCCTTTCATCAATGGCGTAAGATTCGTTATATTGATCTTCAAGGTTATCGTCATTGACTAAATCATCAGTACTTCTCTCAATTAAGTATCTAATAGAGTTAAACCAAACATTGTGACGTTGTCTTGTTGGACATGTCAGTTTCACAGATTTATCACTGGAATGGATGATGATACTCTTGTGGTACAAGCCTGGTGGCAGTGGGTTGTTGTCTTCAACTGATTCAACACCAATGATAGCAAGTGCTCTAATCTTGTTCTCTGACGGATCACCTAGGACAGGATTCGTTTGAGACCAGTATAATGTTAAACTGTAAGGATGAATCCAGAAGTATCTTTCATGTCTACTTTCAGACAACACAGAGAATGGACCCAATCTTCTATAGTATTTGAATAAGTACTCACCAATGATAGTTTGTGTAATAGCTGCAATCATTTCACGGTTTGAAGAAATATAAGTGTTTACAGAGTGTAGAGAAGGTACATGTGTTGGATGCCTTGCTAGATCGTTCAGTGAGAATGTTGGAGATGCCAAAGAAGCTGGTGAGTGGTTGCCTATCTTCGGTTTGAACTGCTGAATAGATTCAGTGATACTCTTCGTATCATGGTCCCGTAATTCAGGAATAGTAGGTGACATTGCTGTTGTATTAGATGTAGCAGTGGTAGGAGCCGATTCTATCAAGTCTTTCTTAGTCTTATACCATTCATGGCTTCTAATTAACTTGTTATAGTAAGTTGATGGTAACACAACAACATGAGGAATATCTGGCTTTCTTGAAACGGTTGTTGCAATATATTGAGTTTGAGGGATACACATGAAACCCTTCTTTCTGGATTGCTCTTGTAATTCTTCCTCGGTTAATAATTCCCTTTCCTTTAACTCAGACAGTTCATCTTCAGGAATCAAAGTTAAATTCAATTCAGCTGCCTTTGAAGCGAGGTCTTGAGCTGTCATGGTACGCCTCTTCAATCTATCAACTTCTTGCTTGGATAGAACATTTAGGCCTAGTCTAGAAGCGGATTCTTGGAGAGTTTCCTTAGACAGAACAGGATTTTCAACGGAAACAGAAGTAGAAGAAGTGCTTTGCGTAGGAACAATAACCGCAAGACCCAAATCGCTGGCAATTTCCTTCAATCTTTGTGAATCGATATTTTCATTGGCTCTCAATTTCTCCAATTCAACACTTTCAATCATCTCCATACCTAACAGTTGGGCCTTCACCTTCAATTGCTCAGGGTCAAATGCAGTAGCAGTTGAAGTAATGGCAGAAGTATCAGCAGCAGTAGCTCCACCTTCTGCACCGTTATAAGCAACAGCAACGTGTTGCATACCTGCTTCGGTGATCTCTGCATCCTCAATAGAAGTTAAATCATCATTCAAGTCATTTAATGGGACAAGAGAGTACCCTAACTCTAGTGCTTTTTGTCTAAGTCTGTCTTCAAGACCTTGATTGTTTTCAAACAAATCATCGTTATCCTCTTCACCATCGGTATCAGATTGATGACTAACAGCATCAACATAGACAGAATCTCCTGTAGAAGATATCACGGATATTCTAGATTTTGGAGCATCCTTCAGTGCAACATAGCCCAATAAACCTAGCTTCTCAAAGACATAACTCTTGCTTGGATTTTCAATAGTATTAGACAATTCTATGATCTCAAGGTCTTTATTCTTCGACGCTTCAACAATATTATCATATTCTGATTTATCAATAACTGGAACTGGTGGAACATCGGCTTCTAAGTTAGAAATCTTAGTTTCTAGTTCCTTAATAGTCATATCTTTAGTTTGAACAGATTCCGATAAATCTTTAAATTCATCGGCAGCCAAAACGGTCAAACCTAAAGCAGCGGCCTTTTCTTTGATAAATTCATCATCCGGAGATGTCAAAGATGAGATGGTAGTTTCATGGTGAACAGTTGGGACTGCAGTCAGACCAGCATTACTTGCTTTTTCAATCAAGTATTCCCTATCAGGTGATTCTATCTTTTGTTTCAACTCTTCAACTTCCAATTCCTTTGAGTTCAAATTAGTCTTTAGGCTCTCATATTCGTCAGAGTTAACTGGAATCATACCAAATGATCTCACCTTTTTACTTACAAATTCTTTATCTTCAACATTAGACTTGAGTTGGTCAACTTCAACTTGCTTAGAAGTTAAATATGACTTAAGTTCATCATGCTCAGAAATTGGAATTGGAACCATAGAGTGAGCAATTGCAAACTCAACAAGTCTATCCTTCGACGGATTTTTCACTTGTTCCAACATAGAATCATACTCAGTCTGCGAAACAGCAATTAAGCCAGCGCTAGTTAAAACAGACTTGCATAGGTCCAAAGGCGGCGAAGAGACTCTGTCTTTCAACTTATCAAACTCATCATTCGGAATGACCTTGTAGCCAAGGGAAGATCCCTTCTCTGTAATAAAGTCAGCAGATGGAAATTCTAACGAGGCCTTCATTGTATCATGATCAACTGATGGAATGACAACCATGTTATGAGAAACTGCTTTAGCCGTGATGTAATCAGCACTCGGTGATTCAAGCAACGCCTTTTTAGACTCTAATTCATCATGTTTAGTGGCAAGTGATAATTCAATCGACTTGAATTCTTCCAGCTTGGATTCCAAATCAACTCTTAATTGTTCAACTTCCTTAGACTTAGCGTCAAGATCAGCTAACAACGCCATATGGTGAGTAGAATCTAGAGCAACCAAACCATGTAAAGTAGCCTTATCTTTAACGTAATCAGGATCTGGTGATTCCAACTGAGTCTTGACCGCGTCTAATTCAGTATGTTTACCTTCCAATTCAACCTTTAATGATTCAATCTCGGCGTGTCTGTCTTCTAGTTCAGATAAAACGTTTGATAATTTAGCATCCTTTTCAGATAAATTATCATTCTTGGAGTCCAAATCAGATTTCATTGAACTGTATTCTTCCATAGGAACAGCAATCAATCCATGTGCTTCAGATTTAGTCTTGATATATTCCGCCTCTGGATTTTCCACTTGAGTCTTGATTGTTTCTAGCTTATCAGCTGTGACGGCTAATTTAGCTTCCGCAAGTTTTAAGTCTTCAATCTTTGTAACCAGTTCTTTCTTAGTGGATTCTAGAAGAGAAGTATTGGATTCATGTTCAGTGATTGGAACAGAAATCAGACCATGGTGACCAGCCTTTTCTTTGAGATATTCAGTATCAGGGACTTCCAGTTTGGTCTTGATAGCCTCTAGCTCAGTTAGCTTGGAATCCAATTCTAATTGAATAGCTTCTAACTCAGAGTGCTTGCAAGTTAATTCTTCTTCCTTTGCCAATAGAGTCTTCTCCATTTGACCGATACTTTCCTTTAACAAGTCATGCTCTGAGACAGGAATGGCCACCAAGCCATGAGAAGCAGCCTTTACTTTAACATAAACTTCATCAGGAGAGTCCATAGTAGTCTTGAATTCCGCTAGTTCAGTGTGTTTAGTCTCTAATTCAGCCTTCATGGACTCTAGTTCAGTGACTTTAACACCAATTTCAGATTGAAGTTTTTCTAATTCTGCATGTTTGCTATCCAATTCTTTTTCCTTCAGAGACAATGATTTAGTCTTTAAGTCCAATTCTTTCTTCATGGAATCATGCTCTACCATTGGAATGGCAAGTAAGCCATGTGAAGTGACCTTGGACTTAAAGTACTCCGATTCAGGGGATTCCATTTCTGACTTGATATCTTCCAATTCGGAATCTTTAGCACCTAATGAAGTTCTAAGCTCTTCCAATTCGGAAGTTCTGACTTCCATCTCTTCTTGCATCTTTACTAATTCATTATGTTTGGCAGCTAATTCAGCCTCTTTACTAGATAATGATTCTTGAACCATATTCAATGATTCCTTCATAGAGTCATGTTCCACCATTGGAATAGCGACCAATCCGAGTGCAGTTGCCTTTGATTTCAAATATTCAGGAGGTGGAGCTTCAATCTGAGCTTCGAGTTCATCCAACTTGGTAGACTTAGTAAATAGATCACTCTTGATAGTTACCAATTTCTCAGACGCCTTCCTCATTTCAGCTTGAATATCTGTCAATTCCTTTTGTTTGACAACTAATTCTTCAGACATAGTAGAGTATTCGTTACTTGGTAGAATAGCATGACCATGAACAACAGCCTTTTCTTTAATATAATCCAATTCAGGACTTTCAAATCTACTCTTCATATCTTGAAGTTCAGATTTAGTGGATTCTAATTCAGTTTTGATTGTCTCCAATTCAGAGTTCACATCTGATAAAGACTTTTGAGTAGAACTATACTCATCAGCATCTAAAGTAATCATTGAATATTTCTTAGCCAATGCCGTAACAGCCTCCTTGTCCGGTGATTCTAAATCACTGAGTCTTTCCTTAGATAAGATAACTAATCCTGCCAATGAGGCAACTTCTGCAACAAACTCGCTAGATGGAGCCTTCACCTTTTCTTGTAATGAGGACAAATCTTTGTAAACAGAACTTGGCAAAACAATATATCCTTCACTTTCTAGCAATTGTTTACTTTGAGAAAAGGTTGGCTTAGCACCCAACTTGTTAAATTCTTGTAATGTCAAAACCTTCAAACCCAATTCACCACCCTTTAAAGTAATGTACTCAGCAGTTGGCGACTCATATAAGGATGCCATTTTGACTTGTTGATCTATCAGTGATTTTAGTTCAGTCAAGGATGATTTGAAAGATCCGGGACGCGATTCACCTAATCTAGAAACAATAACATTGAATGGTTCACCTTGCGAGCCAATCATCTCCAGTAAATGGAGGTAATCCTCCTTAGGTAGTGCAATCATACCGACTTTCTCGATTCTTTCAACCAACTCAACAGTTGTTAAGGACCTCTTTGAAGAAACAATCAAACTATCATAGGAAGATTTAGACAGAGCAACCAATCCCATTTCGGAACATTTCTTCTTCAAACCTTCTGGTGTTTCACTAATACCTTCAAAGTGCTTCATTCTCTTTGGAGACGTTTTGGCAGCAGCGGTAACGACAGCAGAGCTAACAGCAGCCTTACTCACCAAAGATTCATATTCGGTATTTGGTAATGTTTTGTGACCTAGATTGTTCAAATTTGAGGCCAAGAAGTCCAATGAAGGAGTTTCAGCAGCAGCCTTCATAGCATTGAATGCAGTCGAACCAACAGCAACTAAACCTAAAGCAGAAGCGCCAGCAATAATTGAATCTTTTGACAGGGGTGCAGTCAACTTTTGATATTCGGACTGATCAATAACGACCATGCCCATTTTTTCGGCTGATTTTGTGATGGACTCTAATGTTGGAGAAACAAGCGATTGGCGTAGGCTATCAATTTCAGAAACTTTTGAATCTAGATCTTTTGATAATCTTTCAACATCAGTTGATTTAGCAGAAACTTCTTTGACTAATTTATCATGCTCATCAGCATCAATTGCAACCAATTTATGATTGACTAATTTACTTAGGATGTAGTCCTTCTTAGGAGATTCGAGTTGAGAAGATAACTTAGACAACTCAGACTTCATAACTTCATGTTCTTCAGAAGGAACAACAGACATATTGTGAGAGACAGCCTTGGATTTCAAATACTCAATATCTGGAGAATCCAATTCAGCTTTGGTAGATTCTAATTCTTCATGTTTAGAAGACAGTGAAGCTTCAGTGAACTCGAGTTCTTGTAACTTAGCTTCCAGCTCATCGTGTTTGGCCGATAAGGAACTTTCTACAGATTTGAGTTCATATAATTTAGATTCCAGTTCAGTCTTCAATGATTCAACTTCCTTAGATTTAGTATCAACATTAGTCAATAACGTATCATGATCTGATGAATGCAGAACAACCAACCCATGTGATTTTGCCTTTTCTCTAATGTACTCAGCTTCTGGTGATTCCAGTTGATAATTCTTATCTTCTAGATCTTTCTTGGCAGCTTCTAGTTCAGATAACTTGATATCCAATTGAGATTGGATGGCATCAAACTCTGAATGCTTATCAGATAATTGTGTTTCAATCACAGTCAAAGATTTTGTCTTTTCGTCTATTGATTTCTTCAAGGAAGTGTAATCATCTTCAGGCAATGTGACTAAACCATGAGAAACAGCCTTTGTTTTGACAAATTCAACACTAGGAGAATTCAATTGAGCTTGAACGAATTCTAATTCTTTATGCTTGCAATCTAGATCAGAAACAATAGATTCCAATTCTTTGTGCTTTAAATCAAGCTCAGTCTTCATAGTCTCTAACTCTTCTTGCGCAGATTGTAATTCCAATTCTTTAGCAGATAATGACTCAGCAAGCGATTTCAATTCAATCTCTTTAACGGACAATGACTCCTTCATAGAAGAATGTTCAACCATTGGAACAGCAACTAAGCCATGAATTTCAGATTTAGATTTAATGTAATCGGCATCTGGTTTTTCAAATTTACCAGAAAGTTGGGAGAGTTCCGCTTCTTTAGATTCTAATAAACTCTTGACAGTAATCAGCTCTGATTCCGTTGATTGCAGACCAGTTTTAGATGATTCCAATTCAACTTTAGTGGCACTTATTTGAGAGTTAGCTTTCTCCAAAGCAGCATTATTTGCTTCTAGCTCGTTGAGTTTAGACTCTAAATCTAACTTAATTAATTCCAATTCATCATGTGTAGATTCTAATTCTTTAATGAACTTAGATTCCAATTCAGATTTATTGGTTTTTAATCCAGTAATATTATCTTCAAGCTCAATATGCTTGGTTTCAAGTTGGCTATGTTTTGACTCCATTTCAGATTTGATTAACTCCAGTTCAGCATGTTTGGATTGGATATCGTTGTGCTCGGATGCAAGTGCAGCAAGTTTAGACTCTAATTCAGTGTGCTTTGCTTCAAGTTCAGATTTACTTTTCTCCAATCCAACGTATTTCAATTCAAGCTCATTATGCTTAATTGAAAGTTCATTGTGGCTGGATTCTAAAATAGACTTAATTTCCTCCAATTCAGAGTGTTTGGAACCTAATTCATTATGCTTAGATTCAATCTCACTATACTTAGATTCAAGTTCAGCGAGCTTTGAATCCAATTTTGCCTTCGTTGTTTCTAGCTCACTGTTTTGCGTTGTAAGTTCACCACGGGTAGCTTCAACTTCACTATGCTTTGACTCCAATTCAGAGTGTTTGGTTTCCAACTCGGATTTGCTAGCTTCCAAACTAACATAATTGGATTCAATTTCGGTTTTTGTTGTCTCTAGTTCAACTAATTTGGATTCTAATTCACCAATCTCGGATTCAAGTGAACCATTCTTCAATTCTAGCTCAGATTTAGTTGATTCTAATTCTTGATGTTTTGATTCTAATTCATCAAGTTTGCTTTCGAGTTGCAATTTAATAGTTTGTAGCTCAACGTTCGAGGATTCAAGGTCACTGTGGTTGGACTCCAGTTCTAAATGTTTAGTATTGAGTTCATGATGTTTAGATTCCAACTCAAGGTTGATCTTTTGTAAATCGTTATGATTGATTTCAATCTCAATATATTTCGTTTTGATCTCGTTATGACTTGATTCTAGGTCAGAGTTCTTAGCTTCCAAGGTATGCATAGTTCTTTCCAATTCATTACGATTAGATTCAATTTCAAGCTGACTTGTTTGTAATTCCATATTCTTAGATTTCAATTCCCCATGTTCAGATAGAATACCCCTATGTTTAGTACCAAGTTCAGAATGCTTGCTTTCTAATTCAACAAGTTTGGCTTCTATCTCAGACTTAATTGCTTCCAATTCGTTATTCTTCAATTCCAATACTTTCTGTTTGTCGAGCAACTTCTGATAGTTAAATTTATCGACGGGTATTAGATTGAACTCAGTTAATTTGTTTTTCAATTGGAATTGTAAATTGCTAGCATTTGAGTGCGATAATTCGTTATCATTTGGTAAAGCAACTAATCCATAATCAACTGATGCTTTAATGATGGATTTATCTTCGATTTGGCTAGTGTTCCCGTCGCCAATCATACTTAAATCATCGGATAATTCGTTCAATTCGTCAGCCAAGACATCCTTCTCTCTAGCATCAATGACATCATCGTCGTCTTCATCTTCGTCATCGTCATCAGATTTAACAAGTTTAGGAATGTTCATCAACTTAGAGGTATTATCTAGAATTCGGCCAGATTTCGAATCGTCAAAGTTTTCCCAGTGTAAATCAGTAGCCTCATTTTCTTCTCTACTGTCTTCATAGTATGAGAATATCTTACTATTTCTATTTGATGGGGAGAACCCAACAGCAGTTGTGTTCGGCGAATCATGCTTAGATCTTCTCTTAGCTAACGGGGACCTGTTACCTGATGATACGTTTCTAGATTGTTGATCTTGACTATTACGTTCCAAGGAGGAAATTTGTCTTTCTAATTGTTCTTTATCGATTTTGAATTTCAAAATGGATTGCCTTAATTTAATTATAATCTTGTTTGCATTTTGTAAATTAGCTTTCAAAGTTTCCTTCTCTAAAACCTCATTTGTTTCATTAACTTGTTTGACTGGAGAAATTGAAGGATCCAATAATGATGAATCTTCAAATGATTCCAAGTTATTTGGATCTATATCATCATTTTCCAAAAGTGGATTTAGATCTGGGATTGAGCTTGATTTAGTCTTCTCAACGCTCAATTTTTCAACCTTTTGAGTTAACTCATCATTTTCGTCATTTAAATTCAGGTTTCTTAGTTTCAATTCTTTGTTATCAGCTAACAATTGATTAATCTTATTCATTGAGTCTTTTTCGAATTCAATTTTTTGTAATTTGAAAGTTTCCAACCGGTCCTTTAATTTGTTCAATTCTGTATCTTTTGAAGAGTTGTCATTCAATGATTTGTTTAGATCAGTTTTGAATTTATTTAGGTTTTGTTTCAAATCATCATTTTCGGTTTCTAATTCCCAAATTCTATCGTTTGAAGACTCCTCCTTCTCACTTAACTTTCTATTGATTAAAGTCAAGTTATTGATTTGCTTTAAAAATGATCCATTTTCAACTTCTAACTCTTTTAACTTAGTCTTGTATTGGTTATTCTCATGATTTAGTCTCCTTGATTCAATCAATAAACCATCTGATAGATCACTTAAGAAATCAACATTACCGTTACTGTTTGGAGAACCAGCAGTGTTTTGTATTAGCTGAGCAGATGTTTTTCTCCTAACACTCATAATTGGTAGGCTATCTCTCTTTCTTGCAGAGTCATCTGACGATAAGATAGGCGGTAGATGAATTTCAGGTGGATGATAGCTTCTTCTTCTACTAGCTAATTCAGACTTTTCATCAGGTTTGGAGGTATCTCTAAGTATACCAGCACTTGTTGGAGGATTACTCGGGCTGGAAATGGAGCCAATGGCATTATGACTGTTTGATTTTCTGTTGTTGAATTTTTGTTGGATATCAAACAATTGATTCTTAAAATCAGTGGACGATCTCGAACGTGGAGCACCTTGCCCGGTCTTCTTAATTGGGCTTGGGTGATCTGGCATGACTTTCCCTTTTTAGCTGTTGATGGTATAAGACGTATGCAGAAGAGCAACAAGTAATCAGGCTAGTATTATAAAATCAAGCCTATGGTAGGTAAAAGAGGGATATCTAGATAATTACTAGATTAATATAAAGTACAATTGTCTGGTATAGAGATCGTTGACGAAGATATGGATAGAGAGTTTCAATGGTTCGAATATCAGCTTGTTGATTTTAAAGTCCTTTGTTATGATTCGATTTTCTTGAGTGGAAGAACTTCAACGCGTGATAAACAGGAAAAATGAAATATATGATTACATCAGCATTTTTTGATTGTGATCTCTATTTTGAATGATAAATGCAAGACGGTTCAACAGCAAACCTTATATCTTCTTTTTATTTACGGTTGAATAGCATTCTAGTAGAATCAAAAATCAAGCCTATTATCAAAAATCATCGTACAAGCATACCTCAAAATGGTACGTATAAAGTTTTATTTTCATCAGTCCGCTGAAGAATATTATGCTACTGAAAAATCCCAACACAAGATCACAAGATCTCATATATAGATCTAAATACTAACAAGCAGTGCATTCGCCTTTTTCTTATTATAATACAGTTAAGATTGAAGCAAATGCAAAAGGATAAACTATCCAATAAGTCAACGAGCCAACCACAAATATCCGTTGCCTTTTTACGGGCTAAAAAGGATCTACAAGAATACGAAGATATACCATGCATCCAAATAGAGTACTCTGAATCAAACCCAATGGTCATTAAATTAACTATTCAACCAAACGAGGGTTATTATAAAAACGGTATCTTTAAGTTTAACTGTGAAATTCCCGAAGATTATCCAAACAAAGCCCCTGAATTCAAATGTCTAAACAAGATTTATCATCCCAATATAGATTTAGAAGGTCATGTTTGCTTGAATATCCTAAGAAATGATTGGAAACCATCTTTGAATTTGCAATTAGTCTTTGCTGGTATATTGCATCTTTTCTTACAACCAAATCCAAATGATCCTTTAAACAAAGATGCTGCTAATGACTTAAGTAAATTCCCCGATGATTTCAGAAGAAATGTGGAAAAATCAATGATGGGTGGTTTTGTTAAAGATGACAAATTCGATCAGGTGCTAGAAGGTAACTTCACAAGGCAACAAAATAGTAGATACTACTATTGAATACACATATAAAGTTATTATGTGGTCCATCTTACGACTAATACGTTCGTTTGGTTCTTGAAATATATACTGATGTAGACGCCACTGATTAAGGAATCAGCCAGGGTTCTCTTAAAGATATGTTATACTTTTTATAGCCAATTCAACATGTAATTCTTTGAAAACTAACTAAGCTATTAGACATATCCACAGTAATATTAATATTATGTCCTTCTAAAGTGATTACCCATGATGTCATCAATACAAGGACAAATGTACCCTTCAACAACCTATCCAAATCCTGTATCACAGAGACATCCTTACACCGCTTCCTATTTCAACGTTCCCCCCCGTTTAAACGAGACGTAAGTTCAAAATAGAATAGAATTTGAATGTTTATGGATTGATAGGATAATAAACAAACAAAACCAGCAAACCCTTTTGTTTAGGATACACATACTATTCTTTATAGATATACTTATAAAGACAAAGGTTGGGTAGACCCAACAATGAGTGACATATTGAAATCCCAGTTGGTGGGCCCAGCTGATAAGTCGTTCCATGTTACGGATTATAGAGACTCAATGTCAACTTTGAGAACTGTTAGAATCCACTTACAACAGCCCTGTTTAACTCATGATGAAATTAAAATTTTTGAACTTCATACCACAATCGGATTGAGTTTATTTGGGATATACATTCATATACCAACTGGCCTATTAATTGTTCATTGTGAAAAGAAAAAATCGTTTGCAATCAGAAAAGTGAGTAGTGAACTTCAGGATGTTATCAATAGATCATTAAGAAACGATTTGTATTTAGAAGGGGGGCTTAAAGAAAACATTCATTTTATTGATCTAGATCTAGAGGAAGATCCAAGCAGTGAGTTGCAATCTGTGGAATCTGATTCAACCAAAGAGGAAATAACAAAACAGGCTCCAATATTTCAGGCAACCGTTGAGTCCTCAACTCAATCACAGGTGCAAATACCAAATACACTTGAACAAAGCAATGATTCAAAGGAATCAGGAAGCAGCTCGAATTCTCAAAACTCATTACCAAGCCCTGAATCTTTGCGGAGTTCACCAGTTAGCGAACAAAGTGAAAGAGATGTAATTGCTACATCGACCCAGTTGGCCCAACTAGAGACCTTAAACGACGAGCAGAATGAGTCTCAATCTGAAGAAAAAGCCAGCGCCAGTGAAGCACACAAAATAATAATACAACCATATGTGCCAAATAAGAGATCTACTGTCCCTGAACCATCTGGATCTGAACTTAAATTTAACGATGATACGACTATTGAAGCTGACAACGAGGAAGAAGAAGAGGGAACGGATAATGACGATGATGGCGCAGATAGTGACAGCGGAATAGGGGAAGATACAGAGACAATGCAGCCTTTGATTTGGCAGGACATTGTCCAAGAAATTGAAAAGGAAGAACTCAAGCTGGGTATATCTGTTCCCCAAGAACTTTCAATTTCAGACATAACAAAATATGGTAAGCCGATCCCATTGTTACCCATATATTTTGGGTATGTGAAAATCATAAATGGAGTCCAATCAGTTGTTGCTATTAATTTTGCGAATAAGAATTATGAACATATAATAAATGATAATTTGGGAAGTTTGATACTGTTCCAACGAGTTTACTCAGTTTTAGATTCTTATATTCTGAAGGTTAACTTGTATAACAAATATGGTGAAGAGCTACCGGATATCAATTATGTTGTTAAAACAATGTACGAAATGCCACCTTCAAAAACCATGCAAGATAATGCATTAGATATTACGACCTATATTTCAAGTTGGTACTCTGAATATGAAAACAATCCATTCCCAATCAAAAGGCAACTAATCAGTGATAAAGTTCTAAATGCCCCGAGAAGACCTAAAAGATCATTTAAAGAAAGAGCTGGTCGTGTTAAGATTTCAATACCTCCTCCGGTGCCAATAGATGGCCGAAAAGAATCAGATATTTCAATCACGGAACCAATTGTTGGAACTGGTAGTCCCACTAAAAGTAAATTTTTAAGTACAGCAACAAGGAGAATACCTAAAAAGATTCACATTGAAGTACCTCCACCAATATCTCTTCAAAATACATCTATACCGGAGCCAATACCATCTCAAAAGTCACCACATAAGGATCTCACCCCTCTGAAGTTTACCCCTATTCGAATTAAAATTCCTTCACAAGACCCCCCTGTTGTTGAGAAAAAAGTTTCTCAAAATTCGACTCCAAGAAAAATCAATATCACGCCTCTGGCTTCACCTTCGTCAAAGGTCGCCCCAAACAAGCAGCAAGGACCAATACTTCAAACTACAGAATTACAAGAGCCTGCTCTAGAGCGGCCATTGGAACAACAGCAGGAACAACCTACATATAATTCTACAGAAGTTCAAAAATCTCAGTTGGAACAACAACAAGAACAAGATGATCCAAATACTAAGCAATCAGAATTAGAAAAAGATGAAGAGGATGCCATTGATCTCACTCAGCATATCGTTGATCTCACTCACGCTTCAAATAATGTACCCGACCCAGGTTTAGACAGCAATGACCTTCATTCTCGAAAATCTGTTATTAACAACGATGCGAATAGTGAGTTCAATGACGATTATTCCGATGAGCTTTACGTCCTTACCGCTGCAAGGGATATGCTTCGTGATTCCTACGAAGGTTCTGATCCTGTCACAATGAATGTGAACAAACAAAGTGCAAGGGAATCGGAATCTCTTCCTATTCCTTCTTTAAATCCACAAAAATCATCAAATAAAACCACTAAGAAAATTGAACTGAAAACAATTTCTACACCATCACAATCTATACGCAAAGAACCACAAAAATTTGCACAAGATAACAATGGTTTGGGTGGTATTGTAAATAGGACTCGAAGCAAGGCGAATGAAAATATGGCTGATAAAATCACAAGTTCTTCGCCACTAGAAAGTGATGATGACTATGCACATTCTGAAAGACCGCTACGAACTTCAAGACCTCCTGGACCTGCAGGACCACCAACCTCTGAATACGATTCTACCAGTGACGACTCTGATAGTGTTGGTGAAGGCAGTTCTTCCATACGTCCATTTGCCCTATCATCCGAGAGTGAGCCTTATAACGGTGACAGACCGGAGACTTCAAATTCATCAACTGGGAAAGCCCTGCGAAGTCCATTATTTGTCAACATTACAGAAACTGAAGAATCCGAATCTTCAGAAACAGTTTATGCTGATAGTGCTGCCAAAGAGAGGGCTAAAAGAAGAAAACTGGTAATAATAAGACAGGGTTCAAGTCGCAAAGGTCCAGGTCAAGAAAGTTCAAGTAACCAACAGCATGCAAGGTCACGCAAAGGACAACTTAGCGAGAATTCAAGAGAAAGCAGTGGACATGATGATAGTGGTGGTGAATCTAATAATGCACTTTTTTACGGTCCTGGAGATGATGAGAAGGTGCACTGACTAAAAGAAGCCAAAAGTTACAGTTCTTTGTTCCCTTCCTTCAATTAAACAAGTGTGTTTTTTGCTGACATATGCCTTTCCAGTTGTTTATTGGTGTATCTATTCCTTAAACTTTTTGTGTTTTTCCTTACTCTTGTTTACCTATGCTTTGCTACTATTTTCACATGTTACCACTTTTGTATATTAGTATATAATGTAATGTATTAGAGATCATGATATTACTCTGATTACTAAGCCATTTTCCCTTTAGTAATTTACTCTACCTCATATTCATTGTCGAGAAGAGTTTCCCAGAAGTCTTTTCCAATAACCGGAATGGTTTTTGTCTATTTAATTATGTATTTCTTACCCTTTACGTGCGTTACTTAGTTACCTTTTTACCTTCTGGAAGAGCTAGTCTTCTGAGGAAATATACTTCTCGCTTAAAGATACTTCTTTAAGCCGTATAACATTCAAAACTAAAGACCAGCTATACTGGTATCAACCAAAAGTATTTAGCACACTTTTATATGTAATCAAATATAACCATTCACAAATACGAAATGAAACAAAGTAGATTATCCTTCTTTTTTCCTTAATATAAAAGTGTGGCGCTTAAAAACCGGTCACGTGGCCTACTGCACACATTTCTGCGCCCTGAAAATATGTTTGTGGAGAAATTTTGATCCCATATATTGACTTACTGACTTATTTATAACAGTCAATTTGATAAAAAGTTACTGGGACATTTGTAGCAACAGGTATAAATTATCAATTAAAGAGTTGAAAAAGTTACAAAAAACTCTTTCGATCATGTCAATTGAAAGTAAACTAAATTCAAAAGAGCAAGACGAACAAGCTTTAAACGACTTGAAAATCCCCAAACCAAACGGATCATTGATGCTTGCATGGCAAGTGAAAAGTACGTATCAATCCAATCCCCTATAACAACCCACCACCCACCACGAATACAAAAACTCCAAAAAAAAGTACTAACTGTATTACTTGAACTAACAGATCGTCATGTATTAGTCGTTGGAGGAGGAGACGTTGCATTATCAAGAGTTGATCATTTACTTCAAGCCAACGCCAAAATAACAATCGTTGCTACTGATGTACATCCAATACTACAAAAATACAACCAACTTGGCCTGATCACCAACTTAATCCAGAGGAAATTTGAATTCAAAGATTTGAAAATGTACGAAGATCCCCAAACGACGAATTCCCTACAACAGCAACTTACAAGTTCTGCCTCACTTGATGATGGGAATTTCTCTGAAGAAGTGATTGAGCAAATTGAAGAGTACCATCGTAATCAGCGATTTGCTATGGTTTTAACCTGTTTAAATGACTATGAACTATCATTGAAGATATACCATGTAGCCAAATTACATAACTTGAACATTAATCTCGCTGATAAACCACCTCAATGCGATTTTTATTTCGGCTCAACGTACAGAAAAGGTCCATTACAAATAATGATTTCTTCAAATGGTAAATCGCCTAGATTCTGTAATCGCTTAAAAGAGATTAAATTAAGGGGCGTTTTTGATTTTTTGGATGTTGAAAATGCTGTTGAGAATTTAGGGTATTTGAGAAACAAGTTGAGGAAAGAAGTTAAAGTTGGATCGGAAGTCAATGTTATTAAAGAACGTATGGAATGGATGAAGCAGATTACAGATTCCTTCAGCATTGAAGAATGGTGTGCGATGAGTAGAGACGATATGGATATAATTCTAGGTAAGTATCCTAACTTATAGAGCCACTTAAAATGTATTTTAAGTTTGTTTAATAAATGTCGTATGTTGAAATATCAATGTATTCCCACTTTCTGCCTACCCATGTTTATCGTACAATTTATTAATTGGGTTGTATTGTATTGTATTGCATTGTATTGTATTTCCATACTCAAACGCTTCTTTAAAACACACACACGATATTGTACATACGCTGTTATACTTATATAATTGACGGGAAAAGGAGAAGAAGGTACTTACAAAAACAGAGAAAACAGTCAAAACAAAATATCGTAGAGTGATATAGAGGCAATAATAGCAAGAGTAACAAAAGGCAAAAAGAAAGTAACTTATTGATCATTATAAGATAATATATATGAGTGAAATCAAATAACAAGATATAATAAAAATCCAATAACAAGGAAAACAGAGAATAACAATAAAGAGTTTGAGAGAGATAGTGAATAACAGAGAAATAACAAAGAGACAAAAAAAAAGTACAAAGTAAAAGGAGGGAGGGAGGGGAAAACGTACTAAATGAATATCAATCAAAACATAAGACTATACAATAAGGACACGTAAAAAACCATAAAACAAAGAACGATAAACTAAGCAACAAAAAGGTAACAAAAAGATAAAAAAAAGCACTAAAAAAATTGTTCACAAAGAAAGTAAGAGAAAAAACACAGACACAAACTTATATAAACTCACCAGTAGAGACTTCGACAGCCGAATAATCGGCTGTTGTATCTTCAGTGGCCGACTCTGTCTGAGTCGCTGGTTGCTGGTCAGTTTGACCCTGCTGAACACCACTAGCACCGTTAGAACCGTCTGACGAACCTCCAGTTTGACCAGCAGTCATCATTGGGTTGGGGAAATGTTGAACGTACATGTATTGGCCATTTTGATCAACGGCAAATTGTTGAGCTAATTGCGGTGGGACACCAGTCAGTAATTGCGAATTATCCCCCTCAGAACCTGTGGATTGAGGAGGTTGACCGAAATATGGGTCATAAAACATTGGACCTGGGCCTAAACCAGCTGGAATACCAACCATACCAGCTGGTGTGCCTTGTGGTGTACCTTGTGGAGGGTATCCATCGACACCTTGTGGTTGAGAACCTGGCGCCAATTGACCTTGTTGAGCAGCAGCAGCCGCGAAATCAAAAGAACCTCTTGATAGTGGGTTACCGACACCAGCCATCATCATTTGTTGCTGTTGTTGTTGTTGAAGGTGGTGATGCTGATGTTGATGGTTTCTAGTGCTTGATCTACCCCAGCTTAATCTGACTCTTGAACCACCGATTATGAAACCTTGCATACCCGCAATGGCTTGTTCAGCGTCCTCTCTCTTGGTGAACTTAACGAAACCGCAACCTTTTCCTGGTGGAACCTTAACGTGAATAATCTGGCCAAATGGTTCGAATAAAGTAAACAAAGTTTCTTCGCTAACTCCGTTAGCCAAACCACCAACGAAAACTGTAGTGTTCTTAGGATCGTTGAAAGCCTGAGCAGCGGCGGCGGCAGCAGCAGCAGCGCTGCCTTGACCACCTTGTCCACCACCAAGAGGTGGAGTGGATTGAGGACCACTTGGAGCATAACCTTGAGGAGGATAGTAACCCATTGGAGGAGCCATTGGCCCACCTGGACCGTTTTGACCAGCGGCTGCAGCAGCAGCAGCCATGTACATACTTTGTTGATCCATTGGATCCAGTGGCATACCGACAGGGTTTGGACCACCCATACCGCCTTGTTGATTCTTGTGATACAATGAGTTTTGATGTTTAGCAGTGGCTAAAGCAACTCTAATTGGTCTACCACCTAACCATTTACCATTCATTTCAATCAAGGCTCTCTTTCTATCTTCTTCACTACTGAATCTAACGAAACCAAAACATCTTGATAAGCCAGTTGATGGATCGGTCATAACCCTAACTGTCTTGACGGTACTGAAATGAGTTTGGAACAATGATAACAAATGAGCTTCGGTGGTACCTGGAGATAAATCACCAACGAACAGAGAAAACTCAGGAGTTTGAGCAATTTGTGAGTTTAAAGTAGCAGCAGATGCCCAATTTAATCTGAACAGCTTGTTGTTGGCATTTGGGATAATAGTACCGTTGAATGATAAACCTTCAGTAGCATCCTCTGGTGAATCGAATTCAATGAAACAGTAACCAGAATGGTTGAAAGATGATTGGCCACCGTTACTTGCCATTTGATGCATTAGTAAACCTTGCTTTGGTTTGATAACTTTAACAAGAACTCTTTTACCAACTTTGGCCCAAATCTGGCCAATGTAATCTTCATCCCACCATGGTTCAATGTCTCCCATCCATAAAGTTTTTGAAGGGACGGTGTTTGCTGGATTTTCAGGTGGCTTTGGTAGTGGGATAGCACTATTTATGTAGTCTTGGGATTGACCTTCAAGTGGTTCTTCAGTAGGTAATGGAGTGGCTGGCTTTTCTAATTCAGACATGGTGTAATGATGTATTTATTTTTATATATAATATTGGGAGACAAAAAAAAACTTGATTGGAATATCTATTTCTAAAATTCTTTTCGTTTTGGTTTCTTTTTTATTTGTGCCTTTCAATGATTTTCTTCACTTTGGTTTTCGTTTTTTGAAAAGTCTATAAATTAAAAAGTTGAATATATAGAGATGAAAATTGGAAACTCGATTGAAAAAAAGAAGAATAAAACACTAAAACACAAGTATGAAAAATTGTTGTTTGTTGTTAATGGAAAGATTTGTGGCGGGTATATAAAATATGATAGGGTGATGTGATAAATAGATTTCTCTTTATAAAGTGGAAAAATTTTTAAGAATCAAAACTATTGGGACGTGATATAAGCGGGAATTTATGGAGAGGGTTTGAATGGAAAAACAGAGAGGTACAGGCAATAACGATATGAAATTCAATAAACAAAAATCAAAGTCAAATTCAAATTCAAAACTTCAAAAATTCAAGATAAAAAACAACAAAGTTGATTTATGTAAATTCGACAATTGATCTGGAATGTAGTGATGATAATCAAAAGCTTTAATTGTAGCTATAAGTTTAGTGTAGGTAAATCTGTGTGTGCGTGTCTGAATGTACCTAAGTTGTGAATGCAATTGATGGATGATAACAATTGAAACTTTTTTGAGTAGATATAAACAGCAACAGTAGTATTAGTAGTTGCAATATACAAACAGCAGATATTGATGAACAATCAGTCAATTGGAAGATGGTAGAGTGTTCTATTCAAAAGAGAGAGAATTCCATTTGTATTTTACAAGCACCTTTTTTTTTGCCTTTATGTAATATGCCAAATTTAGTTATTGTATTTTTTTTTTACTTACGGTGTATTATTCCAGAGAGTATTTTCATTACAGTATAGAGAGAATATAAGAGAGCGAGCGCACTTTTATATTTCACTTTATTGCAGCTTAACGGTTTTTTTCTCTCTTTTTTTTGTTTTTTGCGTGTGCCGATTAAATGCTGGGGTGGAGATGACGTAATTTGATAGTGGTGCGAGGTGTGGAATGAATGAGACTGGCTAGAGTGTTGCTGCGTCGATAGACGTGTGATAATAGATGTTGATGTTAGTTTATTGCAGTCGATCGACTTGTATTTAGTTGCGACGATTTCACCCTGCTTTGTTTGGTTCGTGTTTTAGTGTTTTGGGATTTGGTGTTTTGGGATCTAACTTAAAACTCTCTCTTTTTTCCTCCTTTCAACTGATTCCAATTATCATAAACGAGCTATCATCAGCATTATTTTAAATTGAAAACAGTCCATTATGCTCTCTAGAGAATCCAGAAGAGAGGCAAGAAAGAGAGGTTCTGCCAGAAGACAGATAGATTTCAATGATCTTGTGATTCAGCAACCACCAATTTTATACAATGACATTCCAAAATCTCCAGAGACTCCCAAGACTCCAAAAACGATTAGAAAATCTCCGAGAATCGCTAAGAGAACGATTGAAAAATCACCAATGACAGGTCTACCCACCACTCCAAGAATCAGAAAATCAACACTGGTATCGGAACCAAACACTCCCGAATTAAGTTCGTTTATATCACCCATAAAACCAGAATCAAATAGTCCTTCTCCTGCTGCAACACCAGAAACTCCAATAATGAGGGCTGAAACTGATAAAAAGTCGACACCAGTTAAAACACTTAAGAAAAAGCCTTTAACTCCAAAAATCTCAAAGCTTTCATCGACTACTAGCTTTTATGAACACTCGAATGCCACTGGTAACAACAGTAAAACGGTATCTCAATTGAAGAAAAAAATATCTCCAAAGTCGCCAAAAAGAATACTGAAGAAGACTCCAGTTAGAACACAAAAGAAGCCAACTACAAATACCACGCCAATCACTGAACTTCCTGTTGAATCTGATAACGGGGATGAAAACAACAAAGTCAGCGGTGAAATAATAACTAGAACATCTGGAAAACCAAAGAAAGTCTCAAGACCTAGAAAATCAGGTCAATCACCGGTAATAACTATAAAATACACGAGACTATCTACTAATAAAACAAAATTAACGACGGTTGATGTCTTGAATCAGGTGTTAACTGATTATTTTTCAGGTCCACCACCACCACCATCTTCATCATTCAATAAAAAAACTGTTAATCAATTAATCAATTTTCAAAAAAATTATAAGGAAAAGATCGATAGCCATTTCACAAATTTGATAGATTCAAATATGTCAAACATTCAATTATTAAATAAGTTGAATAACGTTATCAAACAGAAGAATGTAATCAGGAATAGAATTTTTGAAACTAGATCAGAGAGAAATCAAGTTGCTGTCCAAGTTAACTCTTTACGTAAACAATTCATCGAAATGAAGAATAAATATACATTAAAGAAGAAGTTATTGAATGACTTAATTTCTTTGAAGCAACAAAAACAACACCAACGGCAAGGGGAAAAAATTGGGAATTTTGAAAACGGTAATGGATTAATGGAAGTTGTTGATTTGAAAATTGATGAATTACGGAAAGTTGTTGGCAGCGGATGTGGTGTTGTTGATAAATTGCACAGTGTTAATTCATTATTGAAATCTTTAGAGAAAACCGTTGATGGTAATTGAATGTATGGATGCAACTATTTATATAAAACTGTATTTTTAATATATGGATTCAATCAAGGGTTTACGTCCGTTCAATAAAAAGAACTTTGAATTTCTAACGAGTAAAAGTCAAATATGGAAAACTGATATTGACGGCAATATACAAACAGAAACAAAAAAAACAAAATAATAATAATGGGATGAAGATAGAATATGGAAATAAAATCAAAAGAGAAAACAAAAACTACAAAACAGATCAAAATAGTAATAATTAATAATAGTAAAAGAAAAAAAGGATCAAATAAAGAAAAAAAAGGACAGCTATATAGTAAATTTAAACAAAAAAATTGTCTCTCTCATTATATATAACTATGTTTCAGAAGTTCTCCTAGATGAGTAAGAGAAGGAATTAAAACTATGTATTGATATATACAAGTTTTGAAATTATAAAAATTAGATCGATGATGTTGAATGGAGAGAATATTGGAGGACAGAATTTCGGAGGAGATGATGGAAAAAGATAACAAATAACTGTAAGTTGGAATGAAAAACAGCAAACAAAACAATATTAGAGATTTAGCAACTGATTTGCTTCTAAAGAAACATTTTTAATGATTAGCTTTGATACATGTTTTCTTTTCTCTTTCCAATAAAATGACACATTCAAAGTCTATAAATTATGATTTATTTATTGTTTGATATTTCAATTCCGGTGAAAGATATATTTAAATATCGTCTGCAATTAAAGCAGAAATCATTCTGTACAAGTAGTAGAAGAACATTAACAAATGGAAACCTAACTTAATAAATGATTCTTTCTTATGTTTCGATAAAGTTCTGAAGATTTCAGTTGCATCTAATAAATGATTCTTGTTGTAAATCTTGTTGACGTTGAATGCCAACAATGGTAAGTTTAGCAAAAAGGTAAACCAATAACCGTTAATTAAAAACAAAGCACTTAAAATACCGTGAATGGCAGCTTCAGGAACAATATAGTTGTTTAATTTGTTACATAACTCGATTGGATTAATATAATCGCACTCTAAATCACTGTACATGATGGTGAAAAACACCTGCAGGAATAGGTTGATTGCGTTGACAACGACAGATAGGATAAATAACCAAGCTTCACCGTTCATTTTTTAGTTGATTTTAAAATTGTTCGTTTTGAAGATGATTGGTTTCTGTTTTGTTTTATTATTGATATTAATAGAATTCGTGTATAATAAGTGATATGATCTTAAGAACTGATTGAAAGAAAAACAGCAAATGGAAGGAGAAACAAGATGGACCAGGTTATTAAATCGAATTGATTCTATGTAGATCAAAATTCCACTGAATAAATTATAAAGTTGATTGATGATCGTTAAATTGATTGTTCAATCGAATTGAAACAATAGGCTGGATTACATAATACAATGAAAGAAATGCTGAAATGGCAGCTTTGAAGAAAATTGGCCCTTGGTGCAGAGGTGTATACTGATTTGGTGGATTTAACAAAAAGAGGTCGTACCCGGATTCGAACCGGGGTTGTCCGGATCAAAACCGAAAGTGATAACCACTACACTATACAACCGCAATATATGTTTGAGAGGGTTTGATAGTTATTTAAAACTGATAGAATAAAAAGTTGATATTCTATTTGATACTTCTTCTATCTAATCGATAGGAGAGGAATCTAAATACAA
>JAHDIT010000152.1:0-29412 GCA_019232045.1 Ogataea degrootiae
GTCGGATGGTCTAGTTGGTTATGGCATCTGCTTAACACGCAGAACGTCCCCAGTTCGATCCTGGGTTTGATCAATTTATTTTCTTTTTGCCTTTCACCCCGGCACCAGCCACACGCCTGTCCTGACGTCATCTGTTCTACCTCTTTGTTATCGTCCAGCCATTCTCTCCTTCCAGCCACATCATTCCCCCTCCCAGTGGTGGCACCATCATCAGCCACTATCGTCTGTTTCTTCATTGTTTGGCAACCATTCGCTTCTTATTAGCAGTTAGTTTTCCTATCTTTACTTTTTAATTAGCCTTCAGATTGGTTTCATCTATTTGCCTGTTCTGTTCGATTTAGCTAAACTATTTAGAACACTCTTACCCCAATATCATATCATACCAAACCCCTTCACTTCGATAAGAAACTTTGTTACTTTCATCCATTGCTATTATCACTATCTGAGATTGGTTCCACTGTGCTATTAATCCAAATATATACAATTATAATTATACTCCAATAATATACAGTTAAATCAGTCGATCTATTCTTATATTGTTATAAACTTCATTAGAACAACCCTACTTATTGTAACTCTTCAAATAAATATATGCTCTAGTTATACCAAATTATCTGTTACATCATTTAATCAATATTTCCAAAAGTCGATATTGAAAGAAATAAAAATAAACATATATATAATTTTATGAATCATGAGTTATTATAACAATCCTAGTTATCCGGTTAATGATTTCAACACCAACCCCCCACAACAAATGCATCTGCAACCACAACAGCAACAACAACAACAACAACAACAACAAACCTCTTTTGCTTCTTTGTTAGCAAATGCAGCTGCTCAGCAAAATCTTGCTCAACCACAACCCTCATTGAACTCACTTAATACAAACCTTTCGGCATTAACAAATGCCCCGCAATCTGGCCCATCTTCTTCTTCTCCTTTATCTTATAACTCCTTATTAAACGTTCAAAGGGGCCCAATGAACCAATCCCCTGGCTCCTTGTACCACAATCTAGCCAATAATGGGAACGCTGGGAATGTTTTCTCATCTTCATTACCGAGCTCAACAGCTTCATCAGCTTCATCAGCCTATCAATCATTAGTTAATTCTTCACCACAATCATCAATTGCATCATTATATACTTTACAAAGAGCAAGATTTATGTCTTCAAAAGGGTTTGAATTAGAAGATGATATTGAATTTTGCCCTGAAATTCCAAACGGTTCAAATTTACAAATTTTCTCGTTACTATCCAACAGCAGCAGCACCAGCCATAAATTTAACCCTTATACATCATCAGTGTTTAGTCCTCAAACATCACCAAATGCAGACGCAAGCTCACAAACCTCACCTTTAAGTCCAGAGACACTAAATGCCCCAACATTATACTCTAAAGTTGCTGGAGGTGGCAATCCTGCCAACCCAGTTTCTCCGATCAACAGAGTTGGTAGTCCTAGATCGAACACCCCAAGGGTTAAGAAGATTTTAGAAATTGTTAATCCTCATACAGGAATGAGAATTGGTTCTCCTCAACCGGGTCAAGCTCAAATTGCCAAATAAAGTTTTGCTTTTTGTGTTGCTAATGTGATACATTTGTTTCATTTCTATTTTACTTTGTTTTTGGGTAGTTTATGCGTTTACTAATTCTTTGGTTTTTGACTGTTTTCTTTTTTTATTCATATTAAAGATTACGTGCCCATATGTCTTCTGGAAAGATATTGGTGTTGTTTTAGATGTTTAGAGACGGATGCGTTAATCTTTCTTTTGCTTTTGCTTTTTTGGCACACTCAGTCATTTAGTTTATCTTCTTTGTGTGCTTGTTCGGTTTAGCTTGTTGATTTGGTCTTCTTTATGAAATCCTTTAAATTTGTCCCCCCTTATTTAAATCCTTGTTGTGTTTTATAAATTAGATGTTTGTTTAAGTGCCTCGGCGGTTGGAAATCATGTATCAGTTTCCAACCTATAGCATTTTGTGTACTTCATTTGTTACTTTTCTGTATCGTTAATACTATTGTTTATCTTCATAAGGGTGTAAAACTGTGCTTATTGTTACAACTCTGCAACGCATAAAAGGCATAAAGATGAAGGTCTCAAAGTGGATTGGAGTGATAATTTACCACTGCGCAAGTGTCATATTTATTAGACTTACCCTCACTCCTCCCAAACAAAATTTTCCAAAACCATTAACAGGTGCGACTAAACCTCCAGATTATACCTGTGCTGATCAATCTACAGAGAGACAAAAAGAGATGCGATAATGGGTGGTATAAGACGGATTCATGGAAAGCTTCTTATCAGAACAAACTTTTCATACGTTCCAAGGCAAATAAAACGGCTAATACAAGGTTAATCTGCACCTATCGCAAACGAAACAAACATGGCTTCAAAATTTAGAAATTCAAGTTGGTTAAAAACCAATGGATTTGCACCACAAGTTTTCTTGTTCAGAAACATTGAATCTGGCCAAGTTTTATACTCACAAACACCTCATTTAACCGAATATCAAATACAACAACAATTCTTCAGACCAAATTGGGAAAACCGTAAACCTAACAAAAGAAGAGATATTTGGAGACCAATGGCCGTTGTTCAATTTGAGAACTATCAAACTGCCATTCAAGCGTACCATGGTTTAGTTGAATTAAGATACATGAGACAAGTTACAAAACGGAAAGAAGCGGAAGCGTTGAGAAAGAGAAACGAGTATCATCAAATTTGGTATAGTGGCCAATACAGACCAACTTGGGCGCAAGAAGCAGCTAGTGATGTTTCATTAGTCATTGATGAATTAAAATTAGGTAAGACGAAGATTTATTGGGATTCATTGTGGAGAAAAGGTGACGATAAGCATTGGAATAGTGATGTTGTGGAACATGTAGAAATGGACCAAGTTAGTCCTAGAGAGAAATACGTTGTTTTAGATGAAATAGTTCAACAAGGTTTGAAAGAGTTGAGAGAACAACTTGGCCAACAACAACAAGACCAAGTGCCACAAGAAGATGAAGTTGCTAGACTGACCGTCAATTAATTGATCTATAAATATAGTAAAGAAGCGATGCACATTCTAGGAAGTAGAATAGAAGAGTGGTTATTTCTTCAGTTTCACATTTGTATATATATTACCTCTTTTTTCGAAAGGGATTAAAGAAACTTGAACTAGAGCATTGATGTAGCATTCTTTATGAAACACCAGACGTTCATCTATTATATAACTTTAATTTGCATGTATAAATTATTCGAGCTCCAACTAAAAAATGAAACTAAACGAATTTAAACACAACCGAAAAGGTTAAAGGGGGAAAAATGTATATTATGTATTATTTGTAAAATCATGGTCATCAACTGCCATATATCAAAATAGTTATAGCAGAAAAAAACAGAAGATGCTACGGAGTAAAGAGAAATTGTATAGAAAAAAAATAAATACAAAGAAAAACAGATGGAGAATGATCCATATCGATTCTCAATAAAAGATAAAAACTCAATAAATAAAAAGGTACAGATAAAAGTAAACAGACAAGTGCTTCGTAAAGAAAAAGAAGAAAAGCTACTGATCATGGCAACTGGATCGAAGTGAGCAAATCAGAAGACATTGTTTGGGTTTTTTGTGAGTTTAAGGGGGAAGGGCATCAGTAACATTAGATAATAATTAAAATTAAAATGAAAGGAGAAAAAGAGTTAGAAATGAAATTATTGTTATTATTTTGTAAAACGAAAAAATGGCCTATTTATTCTTGTTTTTTCTCCTTGATGGCATTTTCTCTTGAATTCATTTCTTCTCTACGTTGTTTATTTCTTAATTTTCTATCACTTAAAAATTGCTTATATTTTTCCAAAGTGATTTTTTTTTGCTCTTCTTTATATTCATCAATTCCATGATATGTTGTATTAAACAACTTATCCCAGAATGTGAAGAACGGTTGTGAAAAATTAGATTTGACACCGAAATTCTGATGATGGATATCATGATAGATTGAATTATTTGGGAAAACAATCTGGAAAATATCGTAAGGGAATGCATAACCACAATGATCGTCTACAGTTTTCATTGTTGAAAACGAATAAAGGAATGCAGCCTCTCTTGCACTCAAAAATGTGATAAAACCAGCGATACCCGTTCCTAAAGTATCCAACAAGAATCCTTCAACAGGATCATTGAATAAAGCACCAAATGCATATGGAACATACAATCTATGATGTCTTGAATGGAATCTCTTATACAGCCATTTATTCAAATGCATGGCTCTATGTAGCATATATTGCCATGAATCAATTACAATGAACGCAACAGCAATTTTAATTGATGATTTTCCATACCAATAAAGTATGTAAAAGATCCAACTGGGTAAATTTTTAATTGGGAAGTTATTTTTCCATTCCCAGATTTCAGCATTTTCAAAACCAGTCATCGGAATCGGGTCCAGCTTATAAATAATAACACCAACAATAGTCTGAATTATATGTTGAAGTGCAACATCTCTTAAAACGACACCTAAAGAAACTTGGTTTCTACTTAAAACTTCTTCGCTTGGATGAATTCTATATTTTTCAGCCAATTCACAAACGTCAACCAAATGGAATATCGTTGAAACAACCCAATAAACAACAATTGGAGCAATTAATGCCAATATACCATCCGGCAGTCCCGTTATCAAATCTGGCTTAACAACAGAAAATGGAACCGGTTTGATTTTTGAATCAATTTGAGCCAGGTCCTCTGGATTTATAATCAATGAGAAAAGACTGGTCATTTTATTAGTTGCATTTGTAGATTGCATTTTATGAGTAATTTGCTTATTTTTTCGTTATTATATTATGAATCGAACAGTTGACGTTAGATAACTTATTAAAATGCCAATCAAAGTAGATTATGAGTTTGAATAATTAAAAATGCCAAAAATGTTGAAAAGAGTGTGGTCCGCCGTTGTAATAAACTATTAAACAGTGAGTGATTTTTTTGCACCTAGGGAATGAATGTTGATGATTGGTATAAACAATATTGAACTTGATCAGCAATGATAGATATATTTACACAGATGACGGTATATGGTACTATGGAATCAAATTATCAAAATATAAGTGTATGAGTATTTATATGATGATGGGGAAATTTATCGATTTATATTGATCTGACCCGGGCTTTCAGGAATCACGGAGCTGTAAATAGTGGTATTAATGTATTGACAAATAGAAGTATGATATATGAAAGTTGATAATATCAATAGAAAAGGAGAAAATATATCAATATACAGTTTAATGAGTATCAAAACAGTATTTGATGTAGAGTAAAACAAGTGACGGAGAAACAAAAGAACAAAAAACAGGTTACATATAATATAATGTATAGATAATATAATATACTCAGAAAACAAAAACTAAAATAAAGCATCTCACTTTTCTTTTAGTGTTTGTTTATTTTTCTCTGGTGGTTCTTTTCTGTCGGGTCGCCGACGCGTCGAGTGGGTATAATTTTCAAAGCAGAACGGATCACAGACCCCCTTTTTGTACATACCTATACCATTTATTTAGTTATCGATAGTACTGTTTATTGTAACCTAATACAGCTTGCTACTTTCCTTACCGAGGATCTCTTCTTCATCATAAACTGCACTGTAAATATCATCATCATCATCGTAGTCATCTGTATAAAACCGTTCCAGTTGCTCAAACAAAAACATACCCACACAACTGATTAAGCAACTCACAGCAAAGCATTTATCGAACCACACATCAATAAACATAAACTCAGACGTTTGATCACCGTTATTTGGTCCACTGCGTATGGCCATTAAAGAAGTATCATGTTGTGAATGTTGTTGGGTGGCTGGATCCAACGAGTCAAACTGATCTAAATGGTTGGACAAGGTATGTGCATTCATCATTAGCGTTGTTGATAATAGATAAATACCAGTCAGTTCACTAATGATTAATTCAACGATTAGTCCCGAAGATGAAGAAAAGGCTCTATGCCTTGGGTATGTATGTGTAGATGATGAGCTAGATGTTAAATCGATTGAAGGAATAAATCTTTTAAATTTGTGGAAGGTATTAAGAACACTTTGGAATGACAACAAAAATAAACTGATCGATAAAACCAAACTGATATTCGTAGCTAATACATCAACGTCATAGTCTTCTTTGAAAAACTTAATAAGCAATTTAGCTAAAGAAACGGCTAAAGCATCCGGTGCAACTGAAGGAGCGGTTAATTCATTTTCTTCAATTGCAGATTTTTGCCTTGAATAATAATCATCTAATAAAATAAACGGCAATTTGAAAACCATGATACTGATAATTTTATAAATACAGTAAACAGCAAATGAAACCTTATAAAGTTTACCCAACTTCCCGCTCAAAGTATTTGAATGTTTTTGCATCTTGTAATGTTTGATTAAATAGGAAACGTCTTCAACCAAGTCCAATCTCATTTGATTCAAAGCTTTTATTTCATTTTTGAGATCACTGTTATTAGCAGAGGAAGGTAATGCAGATAGTTCTTCGTTTCTCAAAACAATCAAATTATCGGTTGTCTTCAAAGTATCAACAAGTTTAGAGATATCGTTTTTCTTGACTATTTTGTATTTTTTGAAAAAGGTATAGAATAAGGAAGATATCGTACCCATACCGTTCAAAACGGCTAAGCAAGTAATTCCAAGCAAAGTGATTTCTGTTAATGTTTCTTGAATGAAGCCAATATCGATTCCAGCATTGCCCCTAGTGGATGAGAAAATGATATCATTGACGACTCTGAATCCAATAGTCCAAGCAACCAATGCTGAAAGAAATGCAATAAAACGCTTTCTCAATGAAAAGTTCAACTTCACTGGAAAATTCAGTATTATGTGTGTAAGCAATATACTTGGTATAATGTAAGCTAGTAGCAAAATTAATAAGATTAGCGTGATAGACCAATCTAGTTTCCGTGCACTTGAATTACCAAATTTAACAATCTCAAAGAAAACAAGTGAGACAATTTGTAATGACAGTGAGATTGTTATATTGAATAAAAATTGCTTTAATCTATTCATTAACTCTTCTTCCTTTTCACTTGATGTTGTTGAAGCTAGTATTCCTGCTGTAGGTTGTGGCTTTAATCTATCTGCCTTGTTAGAAAAAACTTCAGTCGGTAAATGATTCAACTGGCAATTGAATTGTAAAGCAGTCAAATCATTATTCAACGATGTTATTAATCTTTTATTGGGCACTGTCGTCCCAGATGATGTTGTGGTTGTTGATGAAGTCGATGTCAAATAGGGTAGCAAGAGACGATGGATTAGTTTAAGGGAGATCTGATAGTTAATCACATGAGCTAAAACGAGTGGAATCGAACTGATTGTAGTCTTAAACATCTTGTGTTAAACAACTAGTCTATTTCTATTGGCTGACTCTGTATCTGCGATATATAAAACAAGTAATACAGCACACAATTGCTTAGTATACCCCAACGCTTTCTTTATCTGATCTAAAAGATTAAATCACAATAACAATCAAACCAAATTTCTCCTAAAATCGGCCTGACTTTTATCTTAGAGATTTTAAACGTGAAAGTGTGTGCACAGCCTTTGGCGTCTAATTAACAATAAAGTCATTAGTATTAAACAAGGTATGGTTTATATGCCCAATATAATCATATACATATATTCATATCAATCAATTATAAGCCTTTTCATCTATCCAACTACTCAAACTATCCATTTTACCTTTGAAGAAGTTACCTTCCAGGAAATCAAAGTTACCTTCTAGTAGTTCAAACTTGAACTCACCATTTTCAAAACTAGCAACTAAATTTTCTTTCAAAGAGTTAGTATTTTCTGACTCTTCGTTATTTTCATCGTTTAGTCCACTTTGACCACCACTAATTTCATTCAAATTCTTTAAACTAATTTTATGTAATTTTGTAACTTCATTTGTGAGCATTTCTCTAATCTTTGCTGGTTTCTTACTAGTGAACAAGTCTGACTTATTACAGAAGATACCAAAATCGATACCATTTGGAACGGATTCAGTGTATGGTAACAATGCTATTAGATCCTTTGCCACCAAATTACAATATTCGTTACTGAATTGAGCTGAATCGATTAAGTATATGATACCTTTCAAACTGTAAATGTTTTTTGATTCTTTTAAAAATGGAAATAGGAATAAACTTTTCAATTTTTCATTACCTGGAAAATCAATCACTCTAAAGACACTAGGTCTAGAATGATCACGACCAAGTTTCAATTCACCTTCATTTGGTTCCATCGAACTAACTGTTAAAGTTGGAAGTTTATTATCTTCACTTGTTAACAACTCAAACAAATTTGTTTTCCCACTGTTTTTAGGCCCGAGGATCAAGTATGTTGGAGGCGTTCTGTTCAGTATGGAATCCTTGTGATAAATTAATGAGGTTATGATAATGATCAATAGTGAAATCGCCAATGTCATGAAGAATGACGAGGATGATGCCGACTGAGCAGATTTGACGATCGGTTCCTGTATATTTTGATCCATATTGAGACTATATATATATATTTATGTATGCGTTCAAAAGGATGAAACGTAGGATGTAGGTATATAATTCACTGTTACACTTATCAAGAACCAAATCCACTGGTTATGACATACTATTTCAAGCCAGACAACTGAACTGTACAGTTGAACATTGACAAAGAGAGTGTTTGATGATGGGGCAACAAAAAATGGGTGAAGGATGCGTCCGCTTTTTGAAATGGCAGTCGATTTGCCCAGTTTTGGGGCTTAATCCCCCATTCTGGTATTCTTCACAGTTTACACTTGATATATGAGCTCGAAAGGGACTAGTCAATAGTCGGTTCATTTGAACATATATATATATATATCTAATTAAAAATAAGTAGTAAATTGATAAACGTAACTAACGAAACAATCAAAGGTAGTGATTCGAGAAGCTAAATCAAGGAACTAAACAAATATCTATTTCTCAGAAACAATTTCATCTTCTTCAGATGTACCGGAGTCTGAGTTCTTTCTTGGAATTTTATGACTCAGATGTGAGTTATGTGTTCTTAATGGAACAACGGATTCAATAACTTGTTCATACTCAGGATCAATGTTACCAAGTGGACCTTGGAACCATTTTCTAGCATCAAAGTAGTACCAGCCACCAGCAAGGATGAAGACAGCACCTAAGATAACAACGGTATAGTTCATGTTTTCTTTAGTCACAGGCATATAGTTAGGGAAAACGAAGACAATGGAAACAAAAACAGTCCATAAACAAGCGTAGAACATGACTGGTTTGGAGAAAGCACCCATATGGAAAGGACCCTTTTCAACACCCATCTTCTCGGCGTTTAATGCAAATAACGCAATAACGATAACATATGACCAATCGGTACAGATAGCACAAGCAGAAAAGAAAGCATTCATGGCAATGTTGGAACCTAAGTTAACCAAACATAAACAAGAGCAAACTAAAACGATTAACCAAACACTCTTGAGTGGAGCACCGGTTCTCTTATCTAAGTCGTAGAGGAATTTGGAAGCTGGGAATAATCCATCCCTCGAAAATGACCAAATTGATCTTGATGTGTAACAAACGGCAACAGCACCACAGAACCATAAAATCAAGAAAGCCAAGGCCAAGAAAGCAGTCGCAGCGTCTTTACCCATTGAATAATCAAAGATATCAACAATTGGTTGACCTGTTGATGAACCTGCCAAGATAGTATTAGAATCACCCATACATAAAGTGAAAACAATAACTAAAACCCAACCTAAAACAGCGGTTGTAGTTAAAGCAGAAGCAATGGCCAATGGTGTTTTGTAAGCAGCATCATGCACTTCTTCAGACATTCTTGATGTAGCATCGTAACAAGTCATAACCCAAGAAACGTTCAAGAAACCAAACAAGAATGCCCAACCATCTGCTTCCCAACCAGTGGAATTGATAACTTCACCAAAAGTATAACCTCTAGAGTTAATATCTGGACACTTTGCTAACATAGTAACAATCAATGCAATCGTAGAGACAATGTTGACGATACAGTAGTATTTAGTAATACTCGATAACACAGAACCTGGTAAAGAGTTAATTGCACCGTGAGTAATAATAACTAAAATGGCAACTGCTGTGATATGGCCCTTTGTAGGAACATAACTATAATCTGAATGCATTGAGACAGTCTGCAAAAGTAAAGTAGCAGCGCCAAAATCAGTGGAACAAGTACCAGTCACTGCACCAACTATATACAACCAACCGTCAATCCAAGATAACAAAGGAACCCATTTCTTATCGACAACGTGAGTTATAACATAGTACATACCACCAGAGGTTGGGAAACAAGAGGTGATTTCAGCAACAGACCAAGCAATACATAAACAACCAATGGCACCGACGAACCAGCACCAAACCCCAGCAGCTGGACCACCGGACCATAGAGGATATAAAAAAGTGATTGAAATAGTACCCATCAACCCAGAAATAGATAAGGCAAAGGAGAATGTTGATAACATACCATATTCTCTCTTGAACTCTTGCTTGTAACCTAAGTTTGCTAATTCTGCAGCATCAGCATCTAATAGCATACCACCTGGGGACAGAACTGTAGTAACTTGAGCTTCTTTATCGTCACTCATTTTGTTAATCTCTATTTAAAGTGTATTAGTTGGTTAAACAAAAGTAGCCTAAAAAGAATAATAATAATATAAGCATAAACCGTTCGAAGATTGAATAAATGGTTTATGAGAGTCTATGGAACTTCAATAGTATTTATATACTTGAGTCGATGAATCAAGGAAGATCAATAATATTAGATTGAAAAAAGAAAATAAAGTTGTTCGGCTTTCTTAGATTAGCTGCAGACAGCCGGTCGAGAGAGTGAGAGAGAGATAAAATAAAATTTGCGTATACAAATTGTTTATTGTTATATAGTACAACAGCAACAAGTGATAGGAATAGTGAAAATATTCGGAGCTTTCAAGGAAAATGTAGTTGATAGTGACGATGACGAAAGTATAATTGTACATCAATTATATCTAGAGTA
Source organism: Ogataea degrootiae (assembly GCA_019232045.1). Lineage (NCBI taxonomy): Eukaryota > Fungi > Ascomycota > Pichiomycetes > Pichiales > Pichiaceae > Ogataea > Ogataea degrootiae. The sequence continues at coordinate 11,011 of JAHDIT010000152.1, forward strand.
AAATCAATGATTATATGTGGAAAATAGATCCCTGTATGGATAGGATTTGTTGATCGACCAAAAGATGATTTAGGAATGAAAATTCCATGGACCAAGATGCAAGCTACAGGTGTTTGACTGATTTTCTCAAGCTGTCCAATCAACTGCAGGAAAAACTAAGCTGTTGGGAGCGTGGAGAGAGGGAGATTAGAGATAGAGATTGTGCTGCAGAGCGACGCAGGGCTAGAGAAGCAGGCTGGGTAAATGATAAAGAGACATTGAAGACGTGATAGAGATGGCAGCCACCCGTGGAGGGAGATACACCGATGCAGATATCGAGAGAAGCAGAGCAAGGATTTCGGATAATTCTTTATCTCTACAGGACCCGGCTGGTGGGTGGGGGGAATGGTAATAAGAGGTGGTCAATCTGGCGAACGTATGCATGCTTAATATATGTTCGTAAGTTTACATGTTTCTTTATATGCCTGGAGTGTTACGTAAATGTAGCCTGCCTCTGCTAGTACACCATCTACAATATATTTGTTGAGAGACTGTCTGGAGGGTTAAACCATTGTACGTGTACAGGTCAATAATCTCAAGAGAATAAGAAAAAAATGCTTTGCTGGGCAACGGTTTCACGGCAATTCATGGCGCTGCAATTTATCACGGGACACTTCCCATATCGATAGAATATCTATTATTGTCCACACAAGGGTATAGCTTAAAAAAGTTACTTATGATTCATTATTATGTTTACAGAAGGCTGACCTGGTCAATAGTTGTATTGCTGTAGTCGACTTTTTTTACAAGTATATAACTGAACTCTGAATCAACTCGAAACGTTTCTCAGCTACCAAGTTAGACCTCTAGGTAACCCAGAATACGGGCGCTCAGCCAAGCGTCGAATTTAGTTAGTCTTGGCTTGAGCCTTTGTCTTGTGCATTCACTGGCTGTTAAGGTGGAGATAAAGATTAAGGGTGAATTATGATAACCAACTTAAAACCATTCAAAAAGTAAGTAGATCCAGACTGGGGTAGTTGTTGTTTGAAAATTGATTTTAAAGCGATTGCCAAATCTGACATTTTAAATCTCTCGGAATTAATTACGTTGAGAAAGGGTGACCTTTACAAGTCTGCAAACAACTAGTGTTTGAATCAAACTATGCGTCTCCTTATCATCGTAACAATTTCTACCATAAAGGAACAACGGTTTGGTGGTTTTGAATATATGATGTAAGGATGGAGTCTGTATAATTGAAAATTTAAGATAAGCTAACCAGGATTAGATAAACTGTTAAAAATTACCTTTTTGGTCACATAAATTCCGTTCAAATGCTTTATAGGTTTTAGAAAAACAATTCGAACGATAAGCAAACTTTTCTAGTTCAAAATTCCGGACTTTCTTTTTCTCTTAAAACATACTTGTGATTAAGTTTGAGAGAGTATATATATCCTATGGGATCCTTCTTGCAATTAAGTACATTATCGTTTATATATTATGTATAAGATAATGTTATACACAGAATCGTTCATATTGAATTAACAAATGTCCGCGGGCTCTACCTTTATCAGCGGTTAAATAAGATCCTACGAGCTCGTTGCTTTTTTCTCCTCTTGCTGAACAATATAAAAGAGAGCCCTTTCGTTTATCACGCCGATCGACCGAACATCTAGTTCGACCACGGGTAAATAACTCGCGACATGTGGTTCGTTGTATTAATTATCTTTGAAAGACATCTTTACACCTTGAAAGTGGGTGTGCGTCTACGCCCCACAGCCACTTCACCATATGTAGAGATAAGTAACGGAACTCCCAGACAATTGTCTGGCGTGAATTCATTGCTGGTTTGATTTTGAAGGGCGATCTCCTTAGAGGCATAATTGAATTTGTTGTGTTAGGTGTGTTCTTTGTGTAGTTGGCTTGATGATTGATTACTTGACTTGACTCTTGAATGAATCTATCATTCGTGGAGATATTCATATGTACCTATGCCTAAACTGACAGGAACCAAGTATAGTACACAGTATTGTATATATAATTAAAGTAGGTGCTCGCACGATCTTCAAACCAGGCCTTTTACGGCTCTGTGCCACTGTGCCACTGCTACCAAGAGATATTTCTCGTCTACCCGAAGAAACAGATAAGATAACAGTGAACACTGCGCTGTGATTGGCTCTTCACCTCTGTTGACACACACACGTCAAATCTACCCATTACCATTCTTCATTCAGGGCCCTTGACAGTTACCTCCCCTCTTCCCAAATAGAATCGGTAGATTCGTAGATTCATCTGTTGATTCAACTTTGGAGATCAAAACATCTTCGTCAAACAAAAGCACATATACACACCAAACTCCATCTTTTTTGGATGGCTTCCTTCCGATTATCCTCCACTCTGTAAAAGTCTTATTATCCTTACTTGGCTTACTGTCAACTTCTTTCTTTGCATTGCTTTGTTCATCGACTCCAGATAATTTCTATACTTATCCGACCTCTTGTGTTCAACTGTACCCCTTTTATACAAGAAGTAGTGATCATCATTACCTTATCACCATCGTCAATTTTGGGAAACCCCATCGGACTTGCTATCTTATTATTATCTACCTTTTTACTTAGGCGGTAAACACAATATATCTTCAGCCTAATTGATTTAATAGACTCTCCTACGATCTTCAAATATCGAACAGAAACAAACCATCCATTAACACCTGTTGGAATTTTTATAAATCTATTTACAAAGGCTTTCGTTGCATCACACCACCTGATTCATTTACGTACGCTCTTGTTACATTCACTCAATATCAAGCTCAACTTTTGAACATTTCCATTGCAATAGATATCCTCTATAGATACGAAAAATTCAACAGATTACAATATTTATTTCCCGGTTAGCTTCCCTTAGGCTTTCAATTTGTCCATCACTATATTTGCTGCTTAGTAATGAAGACCAACTAATAGACCAATGATGGAAGCACAAGAACAAAAATCCGACGAGCAACTTCTGCTTCAATTTGAACAAGAAACCGACGTATTTAATTCTGGAGACTTTTCCTTTTCAAAAAAACCGATCGTCAATAACCACCCTGCACATTCTTCACAAATTTCAATCATTAATAATTATCCAAAGCAACAATATGATGAAGTTAATCATGACTCTGATCATCACAAATTTTATTCAAAATACAAAGGTATATTAAAGGATAAAGATGAACCTCTTGATGAAATTATTGATGACTTGAACTTTGAATTCAATTACGATGAAAAAATTAGAGCTCCAAGGGTGTCTTTAGTAAATGTTTTTAAAGAGAATACACATAGTTCCAAATCTCCTACTCTAGCAAAACAATCTTGCCTTACAGATGACCCAAACAAAGAGAAAAAGCATTCAATAACTTCGTTAGGAACAAACCGTTCTAAAACTTCATTTGGTACTTTGGATAGTTTAGATGAAAATGGATCGAGTACAGATTTCTCAAATGACTATAAACCTGCTAGTTTTGATCTATCAAAACCAACCAGGAAATTCTCGGTAGACTCCTCAACTTCTCCCACAAATCTAAAATTCGTACGCCAGCAATATCAATATCAATACCAATATCAACAACCAAATGATAGAGTTGACAACACTAATTTTACTACTAATAACACAAGTAATAAAGATTCCGATAACAGTAATAAAGAACTTCACCTTGAGGCTACTACTAAAAGACAAAATGAACAAGATTTGAAAAACTATGATGTTATTACTAATTTACAACAGATGGGAATAAATCAGACTGCGTCGTCTAAAACCCTGACCCAAAACACTTCACCTCATTCCAACAGATCTTTTTATCATCAGAATAAAGATTCAAGTGGAAAAAGAGTTTTATACGATGATCCAACCAAAATGACAGATCCTAGAGAAATAGCGATTGGTGATTTAACAGTTTTGAAACAAATCAACGAACCAACCAAGCTACCTGACTATATCCCACCTGTTCTACGTCCAATAGCTGATGAATATAATAAGAACCAACAACAAATACGGACTCCAACCCTTTCTCATCATGGCTTTAGTAACAACACTTCTGCTACTACCACCACAACGGCAACGACATCTGCATCCAGTAGCAAACTTCTCTTGAACGTCCAAAAAAAAGCGTCTATTGTTTCAACGACTTCAACTGATGATAGCAAATACTCTGTTGGTAATACTGCTTCATCATCAACTCATACCACACCTCCAGCGTCCGTCCACGACGAAGCTTCATCAACCAATAATAATACCCACACTAATACCAAGATGACCAACAACAGTTACTCATCACCAACGACAAATACATCAACATCACTATCATCCAACAAAACATTAGAATCAAGCTCTCGGATAACGAACAAGAATCCTAATTTATCACAAAATACTCCAAAGTCCCATGTAACTATGTCATCAGCTATGCTATCTCCAGCAAAGTCAAACAACACAATTGAAACAGTGACGTCTAATAATTCAAGCTTACTGCATCAGAGAGATGGGTTGCCGAACAGTGGGGACTTATCATTATTATCATCTAAGAGTGGTATTGAGCCATCACATTCTCATTGGAAGAGAAATTCATCAGCTACAGCTTGTAAATCTTGCAATGCTAAATTCTCAATTTTGAAAAGAAAACATCATTGCAGGCACTGTGGATTTATTTTTTGTTATTCTTGCTTGTTGAATAAAGCTAATTTGAATCTATTAGCTAGATTTGAAAAACCAAAACTGCAGCATGATCAGCGCTCTTCACATTCTCCACCATCCTCTCTTCAAGATAAACATCTTCATAACAACACGGATAACATTGATAATCAAAGGTTAGATCAAAGTGCGGCAAACATTGGAGGTGGAGACGGTGGGTACTGTAAGTTTAGTAAAGTTTGTGATACTTGCTTCAATAAATGGCTACTATTTTTAGAGAATGATTACGACTACGAAGTTGGAGAATTTGATTTCAATAATAACAATAATGAAAATTCAAATGAAAGAAGAGAAAGTGCTACCACTGGTAGAGATAGATTAGGCTCGGACGTTGGGAAAGGTGTGCCAAATGACTGGACGTGGAGCTCTTTTTGACAGAAAAGGAGGATTTTTTTAATAATTTTGGGGTTATATCCTCATATGTGTTTTTTTTTTTTTTATTTCTCACTACAATGACAGCTGGCTTGTTTATTGGTTTTTTCTTGTCTTGCTTTCATTGAACTAGCTGCTTTAAAGCCGGTCAAAGAAACAAAAGGGACAAGACCGTTTCTTATTTGTTTTAATTCAGAATGCATGTTTACTTCTTCGTATTTCAGTTGGTGTGTATATAATTATTCCATATTTAATGTCTATAATCGTTTACTTCTAAGATTTTATCACATGACGTAATATTTTTTACTACGTAAACCGAACGAACAAGCAGATTTAAACGCTGAGAATGGTTTGCTTACTCCTCAAGAATAAAGCCGGGCAGGACACACAGCCTTACTTGCAGATCTCGCTTCTTGTTCGAGCCAAATCTGGGTAATCATCTAAGCCAGATAGACCCTGATCCAATAAAAAGGGAGAGAGGGAAACACCTTCTGTCCGTACTGAATCCGATATATGACAAAAAATGAAACACACACTTCAATATCCTACAAATAAACAAACCTTACGACTAATGGCATAAAAGCTTCTGAGCCAGAGATTATTTATATCGGACAAACAATAAACCAATCCAAGAATAAGTTTTTTGGCTTAGTTGAATGTCAAGGAAATTTACCTGTTTATTTTCTTGAGTAAGAACAGTTACTGTTTTTAGTTGTAAGTGAAAATCAATTGTTGGATAAAGCTGTCAATTCGAGGGTGGAAAGAAGAAAAATTAGTAACTTAGTTAATTTCTTTTGTAAAATTATAGTAATATTGGTGGAGAAAACAAATAAAAAGATAGGTGTTGTATACAAGTGCAAAAAGATCAACTAAAGAAACAGAAACAGAAAACACTAGACACAAAAAACATACAGGGTAAAAAAAAGATATAAAATTTAAAGGAAGAGAAAAAAAAAGACAATTCTTTGCTATTAAGTTGCTGAACTGTTAACAACCAACTTACCTAAATGAGAGAAGAAAGTTTTCAAACTGACATCCTCAGTATGAACAACTGTATTACTTGAATCGTTTGTATCATGAACGTAACCACCCATGGCTCCCCCACCCATAGCACCGTTACTCCCCACTGGGTTACTGTTATCGTTTTCAGATGGGTTCAACTTTGAGTACAAGAATCTAGCTTGAGATTTACCTTCATCACAGGTAACGTATCTAGGTAATGGGAATCTGTCAGCGATTAGAGCAGCAGCCTCTTCTTTTGATTTATCAATCATATCGTATAAGCCAGGATAATCTTCCCTTGGATATTCCTTGTCTCTCCAATCGGCGGCAACGTGACCGTAATAGATGACGGTGTAGAAGAAGGCATCCAATAGTAACACAGCATCTGGCTTTAGAGATGCTGAGTCTAATAAGACTGGTTCTGGTTCAGAGCCATCTGCTAGGAATCTGACTAATGTCGGTTGGATCATAACTAGAGAATCTCTAACGTCCGTTCTTAGTAATGTGTGATGGTAGAAAGCTGTTTCGTCAGGTGAACAGTTGAAAACTTGCAAGAATTGCGATCTTCTCAAGTGATAGATGAATTGTGGCAACAAAGAGAACTTACCGGATAATCTGAAGGAATTGACATCGTTCTTAGAGTAATCTCCGAAAACTGTACACAATTTCACCAAAGATTTATCGATCCATCTCAATAGATCTGAATATTCACCACCGTTTTCTAATTTATGGACGATTAATCTAGCATATAAAACAGCAGCAGCTTCTTGATCGAAAGTGTTTGCAATTTCGGTTGAATTTGAAGTCAATCTACTCAATGTTGTGACTCTTAATCTTGTTGAGCCATTGGTGTGCCTATAGGTAGTTTGGAATTGGATGTGAACTTCTGGAACTGATGAGTTTCTTGAATCACCTGCACCTAATGTTTGCATATCAAAGAATATACCATAAGTGTGTCTAGGGGATAAGGACGGTAACAACCATTTATTAGTGAAACCATGACCAACTTCGATATCGGCAACATTCTTACCTTCTTGTTTCAACGACGTTGCTAAACCAACAACACCGGCAACCTTCAATCTTTGTGAAGTAAAAACTTCTAAAGTACCATCCATGTAGTTGAACGGATAACCATCTTCATCCTTGTTGAAGCAAGCAAAGAATGAATTCTTGAAAATAGAAGTTTGGAAGGAATCAGTAACAACCATACAACCACCAGTTTGGTTGCTTAGAGATCTCATTTCATATATACCAGTTTGATCATAACAACCGGCAAAAATATCAACTGAAAATATACTTGTGGAATGATGATCGAAGAATTTATCTTTACTATCTTTCTTGATACCAGCGGCTTTAGCAGTCAATTTCTTGTAAAATGCCAAAGACTTCTTGTAATGCTTAGCAGTACCTTTGTCAATATCACTGTGAGATCTAATTGGTTCCTTTAATTCAACACCAACGATAGTACCTGGACCATAAGTACATGGACCACCAGCGAATAGAGTGATTTTAGCAGCGCATTGAGAACACGAACCTTCAACCAAGCAAGCTGCAATGCTTAAAGCAGAACCAGTCACTCTAATAGCTCTATGACCAGGATCAACATTCCATTTGGAAACTTCTAAAGATTCAATAGTTTTAATGATTTGAAATTCTGAATCTGGATCGGATAATGGCAATAAGAATTTCTTGACAGTCCCACCGTTACTGAATTGGGCAACCCAAGTTTTGGAACCGTTACCAGAAATTCCCAATTGTTTCTGAACTTCCAAAGATTCGTACTCTTTGTTACCACTAAACACGTATTTTTTGAAACAGGAATCGAAACTTAATTCATGGACATTGACAACAGAATCGTATGTAACCAAACCAATTAACGACCCTGGAGGATGTAATGCCAATGACGTGATTAATGAATCTTTCAAAGATTGCAAATCTTCAGGATCTTGACATAAATCAATAACGTAGACAAAAACAGGTGGAGGTGGTGGAGGTGGTTTTGATAAGACGTATTCAATTGTGGAAGCTTGCGGAGTTATTTCGATTGGTAAATTATCAGTCGTAATACCATGGTAATGAGTTGGCAATGGATTTCTTGAAGCACAACAAGTACACGTCCAAGTGTTTGATCCCAAGTCAATTTGTGAGAAAACGTTCAAGATACCTCTACATTTTCTACATGATTGAGGTTCATAGTCCGCCAGAGGCAAATCTTCTCTAGACATTAATGGAGTGTACAGACAACCAACCGGGGTTGCCATATTTTCAGCTTCTTGTCTAGTGACTGGGAATGCATTCCAATTAAAACGCACTCCGTCAATATCTTCAATTTCATAAATATCAGCCATAATTGTTTAATTATCTATATAGTGTGAATAAATCAGTATCTATCTATCTAATTTTTTTTGCTATTGAACTTTTTGTTTTCTTGATTTTTCTTTCGTTTGTTTAGTTTGAGAAACAATTGACTATATACCTTTTGATAGTTTATAATTGTGAGTGAAATGTGGGAAAATGAAGATTCTAATAAAAGGTACAAATTAATATCAAAAATCAGATCAGAATTAAACTTTGGAAAAAAAATACACACACAGTAACCTAGCGTCTAAATTAGATGGATGTAGAGTATGATATTAATGAAATAAATTGATCAAAAAGACAATATTAATTGACAAACAGGATTAATTGAATTGAATTGAGTCTTAACAAAAAGACAGAAGACTCAGGACTTGGGGTTCAAAACAGGGAGCTCAAAAGGTCACTCGATTCTCAGTAATAATGTGTGTTGTTCTCTTTTAAATCGAATCCAGGGTCAGTTCGACCTCGATTTGAGATTTCTGAGATTCCAACTAAGCGCACATGAACATAAATGGCAGAAGTGTAGGGGTGCTCCTAAACAGTAATCTGTAGGGTATACGACGGTATCCTACATTGATGTTACATACATCACAATTTTAGTTAAATTTCCGAATTGATGGAGTAACTTATGAACTCTGTTAAATTAGTAATACTCAATAAATACGCAGAACACTGAAAAATGTAGAAACCAAAAAAGCAAAGAAAAAAGAAAAATACACTAAAAAATCATAAAACATATACCCAAAAAGATCAACTAACAAGTCAGTTTATCAACTGATCAATCAATTATACAAAACCTTTCAAGAACTGATTGATTGCAGAGGTATCCTTCTCAGGATTCTTGCTATCCGTAGCCTTGTGCAGCAAAACACTGACATCTCCACCATCAACAACGACACCTCTTTCCGAACACTTGGCTTTCTGTTTCATTTCATGGCATAAACCATCAATATCCAATTCACTGAATCTTGGATGAGTCGTTATTCTTTCCCAAATTTGTGAACACTTCATCATGTTACCAGATGTATTTGGTACTTGTTCCATACCATCAATATCATCTGCATTACTTTGCGTTAACGCTTGTTGTTGTTGTTGTTGTTGCAGCTGTTGTTGTTCCTGTGGACTGGAATCAGTGTTATGGTTCAGCATATTCAAGTTATCAGCGGTTAGTTGTGGTGCAGGACTACGGAAGAAATCGCTTAATGGATCATCCTTAGATTCTTCAGTAACCAAATGGCTTAGAGGATCTATGTTGTTATTATTATTGCTATTATTGTTGTTTATGAAGTCACCGAAGTCATCGTTGCCATCAACAAAGAAGTCAGGTGACGTAAATGCATCCGGATTAGCTCCGTTGAACACCAGGGATGCATCGTAAGCTGGAACATCAAATAAGAATGGAATATCATTTATTGATTGATTTCTGGCCGCAAATCCATGATTGTTGGTAGAGTGAGCAGACACCGATTTATTATCAATCAAAGCTTGGAATGGGGAATCTTTATTTTGAAGCAGTGGACTATCACTTGCTGTTGATGGCACCAGCGAATTTTGAGAAAATCCACCATTAGTTACAGATGACTGTGAATAAACAGTATGTGATTGGTGTGATTTCGGAATCGGACATGCTTTATCTCCACAGACAGTTCCCAGGTTAGCACAGAAATCTGAGACTTCCTCGTTGTAATCACCTTTGAAGTTCTCTTGGTTTAAAGTGTTATATGATATTGATGATGATAATGGAGTATCTAAAGAAGAGCTTGGAGTTTGAGCATCAGTCGAGGTCAATTTAAGCGATGATTTGGAGGAAGATACAGTATCATCATTTCTCCAGTCTTCAGGTTCCATTTTGAGTTGAGCCATTAAAGTACCAGCTTCGCCGGTGGCACCCCAAGGAAACTGATATTCACCCGAAACTGGTTCTGTAGAAATGGGATTTGAAGATGCCTTTCTGCAATTTGATTCGTTTGATGAACAAGTCGAAGTTGGAGTTTGGAGAGAATTCACATTGGGAGTTGAGGATGCTGATTCAGACTCACTTGAAGATGTAATATCTGTACTACTTCTATTTCTATTGTTATTATTATTGGAAAGCTTTTCAGGCAATGATGTGGGAAGTGCAATAGATGAACCACCTTTGACTTTGGTTAACTCACTCATTAAAGCGTCAACTTGAATTCTTAATAACTCAGTCTCATTGGTAATTTGTAGCTTTTCATTCTCTAATAGTTGAACTTTGATTTCCAGCTCTTGCATTTTCTTCTCCTTTCTTTCTCTAAACGCTCTTTGAGCAGCTCTATTTTGAGCAGTTCTCTTGTTCTTTGGTTCAGTTTGAATCGGTTTACGTCCTGGCTTGCTGGAGTTATCTGGCGAAACGGACTGATCTATAGACGACATTTTCTGGAGTTTAATTTGTAGTAATATATCTCTTCTTCAATAAGGACAAGGTATAAAATCGACAGAATGACTGATTTAAAACGAAACTATGCTACTTGGTCGAAGAAGACAGCAATTAAAATGAAGCAAACAGTGACCTCGTATCAAGTTTGCTAACTTGAAGACACCAAAAACGTTGCCGCCTCCAGTTGAGTGATTTAAGAAATCCAAGCAATTAGTAATCACCAGCCACACACGTACCGGCTTCTTCTAGAACATTTGCCAAACCCCGGTGGCGCATTAAAAAGCTGAAACGGTGGCGGTGAAGTTTACTCTCCACTTTGTTATCATCATCATTCCATTTATTAAATGCAGGATCGGAAAAATCCAACATGGCATACACATAAAGTATCAATCAAAAAAAAATACATACAAAAGACTAGACAACTATAAAGAAAGATAGATATATATAGTGAGGCTCAATAAAACGATCTGGTAAGTGAATAAATTGATAAATAACAACTCGCTCATCAGACCATACATGTTGGCCCCTGAAACGTAACAAAAAGGAGTGGAAACTGGAATAGCCATATTAGCTGATTAAAGCAGGAACTGGAACAGGAGTAGTTGCACCTGATGATGAGTTACTGCCGACAATACCACCATTGACAACAACCATTCGATATAGTAATCTTAAAAAGTTCGCAACATATTCACCAGTCTCAATCAATTTACCACCCAATGTATCAGAGACTTTAACAACACCTGCAGAATCAGAACTCGAAGTAGCACTATTTGTTGATTTGATTATACTTAGCTTTTTCAATATTGCCAAGCAAACTAATAAGACTACTGAATCAACGGCTGCATGTTTAATAAACATTTTAACAAATTTATAAACTCTGAACACTAAATTTGATAATAATTGTTTGATATTACTCAATGTTGCGATAATTAAACTCTGATCTGGTTTCCCCGGTCTTTTTGGTCCTGCTGTTGAACCTAATCTACGCACTGCTGAGTTCTGTTGAGTAGTCGCTGTTGCTGATATATTGCCTGATTGAAGTTGTTGCTGATAACCTATGCTTCTCAAATTGGAAATCTCAAAAGTTAATCTGTTCAAGGTTGAATTGATGTCATTTTGCCATTTGATGAATTCCATTGATTTTGGAATACCGTTTGAAACTGTACCACTCGCTGTTTGTCCACTAACGCCCGAGTCTGCTACGTTAGAAGTTGAAGAGGATGCACTTATCCCAGCACTAACCACAGTGTTTGAAGAAATAGTTCTTTGCTTATCAACATTACTTTGATTGCCTGCTCTATCAGTTATGCCCAGATTTCCACCTTGACTATATTGCTGAATGTTCGTCATTGATAATCTTGAAACTGGTCTTATTAAGTTGGTATTTGAACCAGATGATGCTAATCTATACAATGACAAAGCAGGAGATTCTGTTCTACCTATCAACGAACCAGCATTGACGTATCCAGAATCCGGCATAGTAACTCCTAAGCGACGATCATTAACACTCAGTAAACCAGGCGATTGCTGATCTCTCACTTGATCCCACAAGTACTCTAAATCGCTCAATAATTCTCTTGCTTCAATTGAATCATTCGTATGGGATTTCATAGTTTCAATTAAATAAGAAATGTATCTTATTTTAGCATCTGTTTTAGATAGGCCCTCTTCCATTTTCCAAGCGTCCCATTTTCTCTTTGCTGCTTCATCTTCCGGTCTAGTACCTATTGGTCTGTCCATCAACCCACCAACGTCACCTTCGGTTGCTTGTTTATACAAGCCGTACAATTTAACTCTGTTTGCTAATGGTGGCCTTGGCAACGAATTGTGCGATGACCTTGTTGATAATGTTCTAATGGTGGTGATTGCTTTCACAAACACTCTATCTATTGAATCAGACATGATATGATGTGTATTGTATTGTAGTGTTCTGTGATGTTTTGCTTTGTTATTGATATGTTGAAATGGTTAAACGTACACTAAAACTGTAAGAAGCTTGTTTATAAGAGAATTCTTTCTAACTAATGTGGAATTGTATAGTTGAAATCTTTACGATTCGATGAATAAAGTCCTTAGTATTTAACGGGTGATCACTTGTCGAGATTTGGAATAGTGCAAAAGTACACAAAACAAGATTGATTTAATTGATGCAGGATAGCAATTGTTTACATTTTAAGGATTTGGGATTTGAGCGCGATAGGCTATTCCTCTTTGATTAAAGGGCGGGTAGTTTTGTGAGAAGAGGGATACATTTCCTAATTTTGAAGATACTCTGGTAACAGATTTCAGTTTGTATTCAAATTACAGTAAACATATATATACGTCTCATGTCATAAGGTAAGTCTACATCACCTCAAGAACTGCAGTAAGCGAACCACTGCTTCTTATTTCAAATGATACACTTTCATAACGCCGCAACTTAAACCACTTCAAGCAAGATGAACAAGAGTACTCACACACAAACTTTGGCAATAAACAATTGGCAAATAAATACAAAACAGGTAAATAAAAAAGATAAGATGTAATGCCGCTGAAATGGACCAGAAACTCCAATAAGGTTTAGCTCCCACCCTTCAAAAACCTCAGCTGAACGAAATCGAGTCCGTTCCTCCAAAGTTAGATCAGAAATGGAAAACCTTTGGATAAATGGTGAGTAAAGGCTTATTAATCTTGTTTACTCCAAAATAGGAATCAAATAAGGTAGTAAAATTTGACACCAGAGTGTTGGTAAACTGCGTTTTCTTTGTTGCTTAACAATAATAACAAAAGGTTGATCTATATAAAAGTTTCTATAAACAAGTGTACTGTTGTATGTGTGTGAAAGTTGAATGAATTGATTAGTTGGACGCAATGGCTATCATGAATAGTTGTATCTGGAGACTCTTTGATTGCCATATGGATATCATGAATTCTTTTTTGAAAAAAAACCCTATATTAATAAAAAATTATATTATTTTATACATAAATATAAATTCAACACGTTTAGTTTTCTGGGACTAAATTAATGAAATGGTGTTTTAAATTTTTAAGTGAAAAAATTTAAAAGAAAAGAATGTTAGTATTTTAAAAGTTTTTTGATGATTTGTATGAAAATAGAATGATTTGAATCTTGATATAATCCTTGGAATATGAAATAGAAGAGACCAGCTCTTTTTGTACTATCAAATTGTAATCATTGTAACATTGTATTTAAAATAAACTTACCATCGATTTCACCAGCGTCAATAGCTTCAATGATATCGTGTGGGTTCTTACCAGCAACTCTACAACCAACAGATTGAGCAGTACCTAAGATTTCCTTAGCAACGGAGCCTAAGGTCTTACCAAAGGATTTGTGTCTCATAGTTCTAGCAATTTCCCAGATTTCTTCGATTGGAATATTACCAGAGTGCTTAACGTTCTTTTCCTTCTTTCTGTCTCTTGGAGCTTCCTTCAAGGCAGTAATGACTAAAGAAGAAGCAGCTGGGACAACGGAACAGACAGCTTGTCTGTTTTGGATGGTCAATTGGACGGTAACCTTGATACCCTTGAACTTGGAAGTAGCCTTAGCGATATCTTCACCAACCTTCTTTGGTGATAAACCTAATGGACCAATCTTTGGGGCTAAAGCTGCTGATGCACCAATTTCACCACCGACGGCTCTTAAGTAGATAATCTTAACTTCACTTGGATCAAACTTTGGAGGCATATTTGTAGTTGTTTATGTAGATAAAGGTATTCAGAAGAATTGTTATTACTTTCTTTTTGATACTGTGTTATAAAAGGACCTTTCAATTATGTAGATCTGGAGATTAGGTGTTGAGGAATCATACAAAGCATACCAGTAGAATCCATCTCCAGTGTATTTCCTGGTACTAACCACCATAATAGAAAATTCTTCCACTACCAATTAATTTTTCAAAAAAAGACTCTGCCATTTACGCAGACAAGACATCGGGTTCCTAAGACTGGCATACAAAAAAGGCAATTATCCAGTCACATATCAACACCTTGAACCAGATCACGTGATTCAACCAAGGGTTCAAAGAGGGTTTATCATCGTCCCACTTTACTCAAAGAAGCCGGATAAAACTCCCCTTTCCTTATCCTGATACTACAAGATTATATACACAATGCAGAAACAATTAACTACATTTAAATCCGCTTTTAGAGTGATTTTACAATAACAGATTCGTATACCTGGTGTCAAACACCATTATGCATTAGCGATTAAGCTAACCCTTGGGTGATGATCAGTTATACTTCATCTTAATACAGGTTAATCCAGACACTATCCTTGGTCTCACAACATTAGCATACAGTTATACCCTTAGAATCATTATCATATCAAAACTGAACCAAAAATGTGATAGTATGCTGAAATGGTAAAATGATTCTGTCAAACAAATATGCCCACTAGACCGGTGAGTAATTACACACTCCTTAGCGGATTCCGACTTTGATGGCTACCGTCCGGTGTTCTAACATGTTGGCATATTCACTTAGAGAATCAAATTACTTTCCGTGGTTTTTGGGGCAGCTTGAGATGTGTGATTACAAGGCAATATATGTATTAAAGCTGTCATCGAATGGGTATCCTTCAAGATTGAGGTTTTCTGTTCTTTTCCCTAGTGAATGGAAACATTTTGATAATAGAATGAAACATAAAATAAAGGTTTCTTGGTAATCATGATAACAATAATGCATTAATAAGGGAAGGAATATACAGAAGAGGGAAAAAACAGTAATAATGATATAAATTGGACCCTTTTTTGAAGGATTGTAGTTAGTATGAATATATGCAAGAGGATCTAATTAATTTGTTGTATGCAATCTAATATGTGATTTAGAATTATGTTGACTTTTCAATTTTGATCTGTGGGAACCATAGATGACAGTTTAACTTCTCTATTGAAACGTTCAAGTTTTGTTCATTGCTCGATTCCAAGAGCTTGATTAATTGAGATAAAGTTAAACAAGCAGATAGACTTGACTTTTTCAAACTAGTCAAATCTTTATTAATGTGAGATAATAAGAATTCAGGATATTTCAAGTCGTTGGTCAATATCTCATTTAACCTTTTGAAACCAATCAGTAGTTCTTCCTGCCGTTGCTTAATCATGTTACTAAAAAACATGTAGTTTTTAGTCTTGTAAAGGTGTTCAAATGCATCGTTGAATTTCGTTAATGTTATTTGATAGTCTTTGAAAGCCGGTAGTTGTGGAATTCCAATTGATTGATACGATTTCAGTTGTAAATCAAACAACAACTCTTCTGAAGCTTTAGATAATTTAGGTAATTTCAAGTAGCCGAAATAATTCAAAATTTGGAACGTTGTCAATTTCAATTCAATTATTTTTTTGAACAGTTGTAATTTAGTTAGGTGATAATTAAAATAGGATTCCATTTTGATAAATTGTGAAAGATAATTCTTCTTCGATTCGTATTCTAATTTTAATCTGGCCTTTTTATCACCTTTAGCCTTTTTAATCTTCTTTGGATAATTGCTGATTTGTGATTGTCTCAACTTATTAACATCGATTAACCTGTTCACATGCTGGATCAGGTAATCAATCAAATAGGAAACAAACCAATAACCAACGTTCAATTCACGGATATCTTTGTATAAATCTAACTCAATGGATTTGAATAAGAACTCAATCATTTTGAGTAGTTTGAAGTAGAAAACAAAAGATGATAATGACATCACTGGCAATTCAGTGTCGGTGAAGTAGTCATTTAATTGATGATTGATTGTCAACTCAAAATTTTCACATTCAACTTGTAAGGTATCCCATAAAATTAATTCTTTGTTAATAAATTGTCTTTGTCTTGAAGGATTTTGAGATATCGAAGTCAAAAAGTTATAAAAAGGGGCTTCCATCTGCGCTAAGACTTTCTGTAGATTCAAATTGATAGTTTCTGGATTTTCCAAATTATCTAAAGATAATAATTTCGAATTTTGTAAGGATATTTTACAAAGTAAATCAAACATCAATTCAGCAATGTACATTTTAGAAGACCCAATTATTGATCTGTCATCTCTGATCAAAAACAGCTGCATTAACGATCTAATGATAACGTGATTTCCAACAATTTCATCAACATCGGTAGTGAATTGTCTCTTCTGCATGAAAATGTTTATGAATTCCAAAAATTCCATGACATCGTTCAACTCAAACATTTGAACCATGAATTTCAAATCAGTGAACATTTTAATTAAATTATTTATTGAATCATTGAAAGACATTATGGATAGTGGTTTTGGAGGAGTTCTGTTATTTAATGTTTTTTGAACATTTCTTGTAAAACAATTAGGCACTGGCAATAGATTGTTTAAATAATGTGAGTCTCTAAATTCATCTAATAAAGTTAAAGAGTCATCAATGTAACTGAAGTCCAAGTCGTATTTGGTGAATAAATCTAAATTCAATTCCAATAATGATGGAATTCTCAATGACAATTTAATTATCTTGATCATTTTCAAACAGCTGGAATAACCTTCATTCTGTACATCTTGTTTGTTCAACCAATCTATCGAAATTTGTAAATCATTTAAAGTTTCTTCAATCCGAACATCAGTTAAGAAGTCCAAGTCCATAGTTTGAGTGTTTAAATCTTCCTCTTCATAAATGACCCCACTTAAACCTAGCTTTAAAATGAATTTGACAAATTGCAATAAACCTACACAGAAAGAGCGTAAGACAACGTTAACTAGTACATTATCATCGGTATCAATAATCCCTTGCAATGATTTCTGTTCAGTTGATTTTTCATCGAATGATAAGTTATTCTTCCCAAACTTATTGTAATTGAGCAACAATTTTTCAATGTACGAGCAACTTAGAACGGACACGCTTAATGAATTGTTATCTAACCAAGAACACAAACATTCCAAAAGTTTCTTGAAAATCCAGTTTATTTCATTTATATCACGCGAACTGCTTAAATCAAATTCAACGAGATCAATTAAAGAAGTATCCAGTTTAGGATTCAAAACTTCAAGGGCATGCGTACCCTCAATCAACTTGAAAGCATTGGATTTAATAACGTCACCAAATTGAATTTTTGAGGTAATCTTGAAGAAATCAGTTGTAATGTTTACGTAATTGTCAGTGGAGGGTGCTATATTCGAAGATGGTTGGTTGTCATTATTTTGTTCATGAAGGCTCAAATCTGATATTTGTTGCTGTACTATATCGGCCATTATAATGGTATATTATTTGCTTTTTTGTTAGTGGATATATAGTTAGTAAACTGGGTCTTATAGTGGGTGAATGGATTAGAGAACTTATTAATTTAGATATAGTAACATTATAAACCGGCTATAATGCTACTTGATTAATTGCAATGAAGTATAGAAATAGACGAAGTAGGAAAAGAGGCTGTTAACCAAAGACGAGTCTGAAATAAGTGTATACGTTCTGAAGATGACATCGACGGCTTTTTTCAGCGGGAAACTTGATCTGTGAGATGATGAAAAAACACATAAGAAGCTGACATCAGCAATGCGTAGTAGGGGAGTTGATAAGGAAAGAGCAAAGTTTGTTATAGACAGAGCAAATCGCGTAATATCTTATGTAATAACACAA
>JAHDIT010000153.1:0-29284 GCA_019232045.1 Ogataea degrootiae
TTACCGCTCTAACACTAATATTCTACGAAATGACTGTTGAAACCGGAAATCTTTTAAGGCGATCCACTGACTATACTTTTATAGGAGCTTCCACACTCTTCCATATTCCATCTGCCCTGCAAATCAATAAATCATCTGCTCAATCGATGACGGAGATCAGAGATAGTTATTCGGCTGTTAGCATCCATCATCGCCCCTGAATTTGTTATTATATACATTCTTGAAAGATAAAATGAAACGTTTGTGCTTCTGTTTTTTAAGTATTATTGTTATAGTACTAAATTATCGGTTAGAGAATAGCAACGTTCATGAAGAATTAAAATTTAATAACGGTCACGAAAAATTGCAGGAGGGAAAGAGAATGAAAAGAAGTATCAATTAGTATAAAGTTTGTATGCATATATACGTAAATGATGCCAAGGTGTAATGATGCTTAAATGGTAAAATTGCGAAAATAGATATAACTATAGATAGATAGCAACACAGAAAGAAAATTAATCGGGTTCTTGTTTCTCAAATGGGAAAAACATTACATAAAAGAAGTAAAAACACAACAATACGCTAACAAGTAAATAAATATCAAGAACGAAATAAACGTCCGCTGTTAAAAAGAACTAAAAACCTTCCAAACTGTTGAAAAAAAAACAGAGAAATCAAGATTAATTTAAAAGTTCATCGTTCGACACACTAAGTTCTCCATCTTCAATTTCTCTATCGCTATCACTTTCATCAGTTTCATCAAAATCGGCCTCCATATCACAAACAGCCTTACAGTTTGGGCATAAAAATTGTGGATATGTTCTAACAACAATAGGTCTAATACATTTATAGTGCCATGAATGTGAGCAACTCGAAACAAAAACAGCCTGGCATGGTTTAATCGATCCTAAACAAATAGCACATGGTGAAACTTCTTCGTCGTCAGTTGATAACGTTAGTTTCTTTAATCTGTCATGTGCGTCCTTATTGAATTTGGCAGTACGTCTATTCCAAGAGGAATTTAATTCAATCTTCACTTTAACGCATCTGTAAATATCCTCTGATCCACCTCTGTAATCCATCCCCAATTGTAAAATATCCGAATCTGTCAATGGATTGTTCGGCGATTCAACGTTTGCAGGACATAAGCGACGGCCATTTAAAAACGTTCCGGACGACGATCTAACATCTTTCAAAAACCAATTACCATTTTCATCAACTGTCAGTTCAGCATGCTGTCTTGAAACAACTTTACTTTTAAAAACAACAGCAGCACTTGAACCTTGTGGTGCAGATGCGGCAATTTTGGACTTCTCCGTATATCTACCAATTGGTAACTTCATACCTGGCGAAATTTTTCGGATCAAGGGTGCAAAATACATAAATGGAGTTGACGATGAGTGATCGATAAAGGGAGTAAATCGTATAGAAAACATTCCATCGTGATCTGGTTTCAGTAGTGGTTCGGCGGATTGTAGTTGTGGAGTACGTTGTGAATCTTCCAACGTTGCCACTAATGCAGGTGGTGGAACAACTAGTTCCTGTCCTTCTTCATGTTGCTGTTGTGACTGTTGGTAATCAGTATAGTTATCTGCATCTGATGAACTGTCGGAGTTTATATTCATAGCACCTCTTCCCGAGCCAGGACCATTTGCTTCGGTTGGAACAGCAGTGCTCGCAGTTCCTGGCCTTGCAGATGAAACTCTTATTGAAGTACCTGTTGTTAGTAATGAGGGTGAAATTTCATTATGATTATTGCTGGCATCTTCCATGTTAATATCACTGTCGTAATCGAGTAAAATAGGATTTGCTTCGGTACCAGAAACGTTACGATCCGATCTACGATACGGACCTTGCTCGTGTTCTCTGACATCTGATTGTGGATATGATAGAGGTGTAGACGATCCCAGTGGGGTGGATGTTGATCCTTGTTGTGGTTGTTGGGTTTCATCTCCTGCAGTGACAAATTGGCTTAGATTGGCCACCGTTGGACTATTTGCTAGACTCAAATTATAGCTGAGTGGATTGAACCTATTGTGTTGGTGTTCTAAATTAGATGACGTGCTTTGTGGTCTGCTTAGTTGTTGGTCTTCGGCTGATGCTAAAGACGCTGATGATCTTTGAACAGTTAAATTTGATGATGGGGCTCTTGATCTGTTCTGGTAAACGTGGTTATTTTGACTATTAATGAGGTTACTACTACTGTTATTCGTAGATTGTTGAGGCCCAGGACTGCTTGTCATTGTTGTTCTAACGGTGTTAACTAAGCTGGAAAGTACATTACCTACTGATGGCTTCCGGCGGATTTGCGGAGTAAGACGTTGTTGTGTATCGAAGCTTGATTGCGAGGATGATCTGCCTGAATTTGCTGAACCTGATAGACTAGGGAATGATGCCATTTGATATTATTGGGTTCTTTTTTTGTATGTATGTATAGCGGCTGTTATGTACACTTTCTCAAAGATTTCTCAGGTTCTTGATATATTTTATATATGTGGGAGAACTTGGTAGTTAAACGGTGTGCTGATATAGTTTTGAATTCTTATATATTGGATATATGCAAACTTCGAATAAATGTCCTCTGGAATATATTGAAGCTAATGAACTATGCTAAAATCTTAAAAAGACGAAAAGATATTATTTGAAAATGCACAGAAATGTTCAGCACAGTGGGGGAAGTGTTGAAATGACGATAGGGGCGAAATCGATGATGCAATGTTGTTGTTGTTAATATATAACGATGCTGACTTATCAGTGTATAAGGGTGTGTAACTTTCGACTTTAAACGAATATATTTTTGTATTTAACGATGTATTTTGGTGAAACAGAGATATAAAGTGATGGCATGGACCAAAAGTAGCATCCCATCACCAAAATCATTTGTATTTCAGTCGATGTGTAACCTGATACGAACAATAGTGAGGTTTGGTATTTTCTCTGTGCAGAATTTCTGGAATTCGGCGTGTTTTGTTAAAGGTGCAAGGTGGGGCTGTGCTCCGAGGGTTAATCAAGTGGGGGACTGTTCCCCTTTTTATCATCAGAATAAAATATACATCGTATATATATAAACCTATCAAATACACAGATCTTGAATCGTGCTGTTACCGAAAACCTCCACACAGTACTTCAAATCCTTGTGTTGCTTCGAGTTTGGGTCCCAATTGCTAAAATCCTTGAATAGCTTTAGTATCAGCTCTTCACTGTCAAAATGAGCCATATGGAAAACTTCCTGCAAGAACCCCCTCAAGCACCAAGGTAAATGATATGGGTTGATATTGAACTTTTTAACATTTATTTCATCAACTTTTATGTCTTGTTTTGTTATTAGATTAGACGTTTCCAAAGTATGTTTGATACCGATTTTATAAACGTCTTCACCGTTATAAATCCCACAATGTCCTCCTGTTGGAACTTGTCCTTTTAAGAAGTTGCTTAATTCAACTAATAGCTCATGATCATTCAAGTTGAGATTCTTTGCAGTGACTATCAAATTCAATAAATTGGTTATGAAATCAGGTTGACTAAGAATGTTATCAATATGAACGGCTCTAAAAATGTTTGGATGAGAAATATGGGCGCATAATGAAGAATATAGTGGGATTAGTTGATCATCAATTGATCCAATACACGTCAATTTGATATTTTTCTTTATTAGTATTCTTAAATGTCTAATTAATTCACGAGAATGAGATGTTTCCGGATCTTGGAAATCAAATAACTCCATTAAAACATCATTTTCAGTCTTCGAGTATGACTTAATCGATAATTTAGAATCTAAACCTGTAAATGGGCCTAAGAATATGCCAGACATGTTGATTAATCCAACTTTCTTAACACTATCCAATAATCCAGCAGTGACTAATCTCGAAACAACGTGTATTGCCACGGCAACACCTTGTGAATGAGAAGTAACAAACAAGTAATCTGCCGAGCTTATTGAATCCATCCAATTATCCAATAAACCCAATGACATATTAGCCCTTTCAAAAATCGTACCTTCACCTTCTAGTCCGATTGTTTCGATATCTAGCTCGATGTCATGTTCAGCCCCCCAGTTTTGTAAGGCTTTAGTGGTTTCGCTGGCAAACTTGGCTGATGTCCCAGTTGGTTCTCCGATCAAAGTTTTAACCATTTTAATTGGGAAAAATCCATGAATTCCAATAACGACTGCCTTTTTTTTAATTGGTTTTGCCAACTTTGTATTATACTTAGAATTATGGTACAAGTGTGTTTCTGGAGTAAACATAGGTAGTGGAGAAACACTACTAAGAATAAGTCTCATTTTAGTTTTCATCGTTAAATCTCTTAGATTGTACGTGAGTGATGGTAAGACTACTGAATCTTTTCTTTCTACTATCTTTGTCATCGTTCCCTCTTGAAGTTCAAACTGAGATTTGGGTAATGATTTTGCCTTCGTCGGATGGTGTATCGTTCCAGTACCACAAACTGATAATTCTCCACTCGGTTCATCATTTTTCTTCCAAAATGCCCATGAGCTTGTTCTTGAATTTGCTGAGCTTTGAGCTTTAACAGCAGCAGCGGCATCCTTTGCCAATTCTTCAGATGACTCACTAGAGTATAAGGACGGACAATCAGGTTGCTTCAAAGTAGAAGCTTTGTTGTTGTTTGTCCAATTCCATGGCCACCACAAATAATTACTATTGGAGGAATGTAGGTTCAAGCTGGTACTCGCTGAATGACTCGACTCTAAAGTATTAGCTCTTGATGAATGCCTGGACGGGTCGTTCACATTCATACTATTAACTACTTCAGAAAGTTCATTTGGTCCAAATACTTGATTTGAAACGCCCTGTAGTGGGTTTGTAGAGAATAAAGTTGAAAGTCTTTGGACTGGGTAAATCCAAGAAAACCATCCTCGTTCTTGTAACAGTTGTTCTTGTTGTATTTGTGAATTTGCTTGTGATTGTAGGTTCTCTGGTGAAAGAGGTGATATTGGGCGTTCAATTAATGACTGTGTAGCAGTCAAAGGTGATATGTTGCTTTCGAGCTGTGGTGGGTGTATATTTTGGGGTTGTTGTTCGTTAACCGGTTCGGTTTCGATATCAGTTTTCGTGGTTTCATCGCTTTCATTTACTGTATTTTCAGGCACTACACTTGATCTCCATAATCCAAATCTAGATAATACACCCCCACTGACGATGGCTTCAGAAAGTTTAGGTAAAGGCTCTTGTAACTCACTATCTAATGTAGTTGATGAGCGTTTTTTTAACTCTTCTCTATATTCTTCTAAAGTAAGATCGGTGGATGTTGAACCTTCTTGTATTTCTTGGTCTTGGGTCAATGTCTGTTCTTGATGTTTTGATGTATTTTCCGTTGTAGTAGTTGTTGGTTCAGATTCTGCGGACAATTCTACAGGAGATTTGTTGATAGAATCGGTATCTGGTAAAATCTTGTTGTATTCTGACGGTAGGTTGGATATTGAAGATGGTTTAGTTCTGGTAGTGAACGGATTCCTCAGTAGTGAGGAGATTGATACACTCGATTGCGATCTTTCTATTTGGGAGTCGGCTTGGTGGGATCCAGTGGCAGTTTGTGAGAAAGGTCGACTATTCATTTTATTGTTAGTCTGTCGATTGTCATGTAATTGCAATTGAGTGTGAATATTCTTCAATTTTTAGGTGTTTTGGAATAGATTGTGGAGTATTGTTGATGGCAAGGCACACTACCTATAATCGCTAAACAAGACTGATAATTTGAGATTTTTAAATGTCAGTCAACTGATATATTAAGTAACAGAGAATATCACTTGTTCAAATGTTGGCTATGTGATTGTCTAGCGAGCAAAGGAAGATGCAATTTCCCAACAACAGAACCAAAGGTTGCCTGTTAACTGATTAAATAAACAAGTGCAACCAGTCAAAAACCAATTTCACGCCGCAGCAAATTTGAACTTCTTCGGGATGAAAAAAAGTCGAATTATTTACACTTGAATTTTACCAAGCTGCAACAGCATCACTTTCTTTGTTTGTTTGTTGAGAGTCAATCACATATGATAACTTGTTTAGATAAATCTATCACTACTCATATAAAACATAATGTCATCAAACGCGGGGTGGAAAAGTGAAATTCTGGATAGATTGATAGAGAGAGATAACAAATCAAAGGCAACAATAGGCATATATCGATCATGTAAGTACCTTTTCTTCAAGTGTTTAAATACTTATACTTCTAGGTCTGCATGATTCACTACTAACATTCTTTAAGTTCATAAATTATAGTTGGCTATCTGAATTCGAAAGTGAATTCCCTAGAGAATGAAGTGGCTGTTCTCCAGCAGGATGATACCAAGCTTGAATTATCTAGTGCCATCAGAGAAAAAATATTTTTGGAAAAAGAAATAGAAGCACGCAATCAATTGCTAGAATCAGAAAAGGTTGTAACAGCAAACCAACTATCAGAAATTGCTCTATTACAGAAAAATATGGCACTATTAACAGATGGTTACAAAAACTTACACGAGAGATTCAAGCGCTTACAAGAGGAAACTAAAATGAAGAACCAAAATATCGAGGTTGTCAACGATGATTTGCTTTCCTTGCAAATTGAAAATAACTTACTTAATAATAGATTGACACATTTGACCGCTGAAAATGATCAACTGGTGAAAAGATGGATGGATAAAGTTAGTAAAGATGCCCAGGTTTTGAATGATGCTAATGAAGTCTTGGAACAGTCAAGGAAGTCTCTAAGCCCCAGTTGAATGGGTTCTTTCCTATATAATTCCACCATGTATATTATTCATATATTTTTGAAACCTAATTGCTGTTGAACGTGCTATGATCATTTTCACCCTACAATCATCGTATCAGGTAGTCAAAACCAATCCGATAAGCATTGAGCCGCTGCCCATTGCCAAACATTTCACAGCCTCAAGTCAAATCTAACCTAAAAATAAAAAAATTTCATCCATCTTTCAATAAAGTTAGGCACTTCTTTCTATTTCAACCATACGTTAGAGGTGTATTACGATCTGTAAATATCGTATTTTCGTCATTTTCGTCATTTTCGTCAGATTTGGGACTTTTATCATTATCTAAGAAATGAAGTTGTCGCCTATTGTTTTATTGGCTCGAAATTTGAGCCCCCAACAGCATAAAGACATCTGTTTAGACTTGGTCAAGAAAATCACTGGCGAAGATTCAAGCCAAAATGACTTGGAATCGTATATCTCCACTTTTTGTGAACTGATTGGCATTGCCCCAGCTTTAAAGCAGGACATTCACCCTATACTTTCTAAATTTTGCATTAAATTGTTGAATGATTGCAACGAATGCAACTACGATACCATAGTGAAACTTTCCGAAAATTTTGACAAAATTCCGATTGATTTGATTCGGTTCATCGTTACTAAATTACGAGCATATGCTGCCAGCAACCAAAGATCCTTTGATGATTCATTATTTAAATTGATTGATTTGAAAGGCATTCTAGAAGCCTCAGAAAATGAAATCTCATTGCCTGAGGTTCAAAGTCTGTTAAAGTTCTTAGAGTGTTACTTCGTTTCTGCTGATAACAACTCATCATCCTTGTTCGATACTAAGTTGGACAAATTATGCTATTTGTATCTAGGTATTGATGATCGTTATATCTCTCAATTATGCTTAAGGATATTAAGATGGAGAATGGATTCTATTTGTCAATCCAAAGAAACAATCGACTTCTTGTGGAAGGCCATTTCTGATCTAATGGTATCTGGAGTTGATTTCAAAATCTCTTCTGGTTTCACGTTGTGGATGAGATTCTTTAACCGAGTTGGAACAGATGAACTGTTCAAAGATGAAGAGTTTCAAAAAGTTATTTCTAAGGAAGGTTATTGGTTGTTTTTGAGAGACGGTTTAATTAGCGAAGTCCATGAACACAAGAAGTTTTCCTTAACCTTAATTCAAATGTCTGTTAAATCACTATCCAGTGACATTGATTCATCTATGATCAAATGGGATGTCTCTAAAAGAGACGAAAACCTAGAATCTTGGAAAAGATTCTGCACTTTATATGAAATTCTAGGTATCGATACTGCTATGAATCAAGCTGAAGCGGCTTCTAATGACATGGTCAGAATTTTATCGTCCACTTCGGCAATTCCTGTACCATTTGCATTGACTATCTTAGCTGTTGGTTTCAAAGCTTCGTTGAGTAGTGTTAGGAAATTCACAATGAGTATGGTCTTTTCATTACCTAAAGAAAGCCTTGGATTGTTCAAATACGATTTCAAATTCTTAACCTCCATTTTCCTTCCATTCACATTGAGCGCTTCCCATTTCAGCACTAAGAAATCTATAGATGGTAAGTATACATGTGAGTTTGGCGAAAAGCTAACCCTTTTTGTCAAGAACTGTGTTGACAGCTTGGGAGATTTAAACGACGTTTCCATCTTTGTTGAACAAATTCTACAAATGTTGGTTGACAATAAGCTAGCTTTTGATCCTGCAAGAATTTATGTCACCAATGGTATATTTCAAGCACTAGATAAAAAGAATCGTGATGTTTTGGATTTTAGACACTTGAATCTATTGTACGTTTTGTTCGAATGTAAGGCCGAGGGTGATATTTTCTATCAAACCATGCATGCTATCAACCTAAAGTTGTTATTACATATTAATACCAGAGTGGTTAACATTAGAACCGTATTTGAAAGTATCGCCACATTTGTTCAGCATATCGGTTATGGTATTTATATCGATAACGAGGAATTCTTTATTGATTTCATCAACATCAATTTTGCCAAGGATGAAGTCATTGAGTTATTTAACATCAAGTCATCTGAAATGAGAATAGAAACTTTTATCCTGGTGTTGTCTAACCTGATCCAAAGCAAGCACTCGCTTCCAGCTGTCGTCCCTAAAATTTTAACCTATCCACAAGTTGAACAATTATTAATTGAGATAATCAACAGTGGATTGCAATTTTCTGATTTGATTTTAGAACCGATGATTGTTTCCAGATTACAAAGATTAATTGTTAATATGTTCGAAGGTTCTAAAGAATTACACGACTCTGTGTACTCCAAGTCCGATAAGTTAATTTCTAATAAAGTTTTATTCAATGAAGAATTTTGGATGAGTGTTGACTTACTCCAGTTATTTGGAGTCGTTTCAGAAGACTTGCAAGTAAGTGAGAACGAAGTTAATCTAAGATATGCCGTTGCACAATCCAAGTTCCTTGCCAATTGTACCTCTAAATGTATCTACAATGAAAACTTTGGCTTAAATATTCAGAATGTTTCCGGTTTATTAATGAAGGCTTTTGATAAGCAGCCAAAGGGCGGTGATAAAAACTTTTATAAAGTTAAAGATCAATTTTATGGATCGATATTAAACATTGTTGAACAACTGTTAAACATTACACCGATGTCAACCGATTTGAAAGAACAAATATTAGAAACTTCTGAATCTTTGGTTAGCCATTCTGCATATCACTGTCATTTGGCAAACGTTGAGCTATTGGACGGTTTAATCATGGCTGAAAACTCTGGTAAAAATATTGTTGTTGCTGATGCTAATGTAATTTTGGATATTTTGTCTGCCATTTGGGAAGAGTTGATATCAGACAGATTGATCTTATCACAAAAGGATTTACATCATAAGTTCATTGCTTTGTTGATGCATAAGTCGATTTTGAAGCTATCTGCCTCAGATGATGAAATCGCTGAAAAGATTTTCAAAATTGCTGACAACATCATTGAAAAATCTTTTGCAAGAAAATCTTTACTTCCAAAACTATTCAAAACTATCTCTGATTACCAAGTTACCGATAATGAATCCTTTGAAAAGACTTTATGGTTAGGTAAATTGCTTGTTAAAGGGAATTACTTCCTTCAAATCTCCCACAATTTGTTCAAACTTGATATGGTGATATCTGATCTCTTTGATAAGTCATTGAACATGACAGGAGTTTCTTTATACACTCAATGCTATGGTGATCACGAAATCAGTTACAGAGTTCTTGTCAATATCGTAACAGCTTCTATTAAAAATCCTGAATTTGCAACTAGAATTTGGGAATATATATTAAACAACGAAAAAGTCTTCAATTTTCTATGCCCTCTTAAAAGAACTGATGCAAATGAGCAATGGCAGAGAATGCAACTATCAGTTACCATGTTGACTTGTCTCAGAGTTTTGCCTAAGGAATCCATGATTAACTACATGGACAAGATAATTCTACCTCGTTTAGTGAAAGAGTCTAGCCCATTATGTCGTATGTACTTGGAATGGATGGTTGCTTACTGTATTTACACTCATCCAGAATCAAGAAATTTATTATTCAGTCAATTCGATGAAGATATTGATCAACAACTGCCTGTTTCTTTGACTGTTTTCGAAAGAATTTCTTTCCTAGTTGCCCAACAGTTGAACAAGAAAGATGAGGCCAACTTCTTAGAAAACTTTATTATTAAAGTTTTGTTACCTTCCGCTACAACCAACAGAGCTTTGACTAGACATTTCTCTGTCTCTGTTATCTGTTCCGTGTATCCTGAAATTATCAAAAAAGATTTGAAGTTATCCCCAGAATTGATCGCCACTTTGGAAACTGTTTACACCGTTGCTTCCAAAGCTGAAGGTTTCGCTGAACACAGAACCGGTGATGCAATGATGTGGAACATTGTGAAGGATTTCAATTTGGTTGGAATTAATGGTGGCGTTTTGTTGAAAATTTCGGACAGAGAGATTGATGCCATTATGGAAAAAACATGGCTAAAGTACGTAACCGAGGAACAACTTGAGATTTCCAATATTCCAATCGGTCATGATCAGCAGAGTGACTGGATTCAAAAGAAGAGAAGTGCTGAAGTTAAGATTGAGACATATTATGGCTCATATGATGATACCGCTTCCTCTTTACTACAAACTAAATCAGGTGCTTGGTCCACTGTCATGGAGGTTGATTCCAATTCCAGAGCAGCTTCGAGTATAAAAAGATCACCCTTAATTGTCGTTGGTTCGTTAGTTGATAAAGCACCGAATTTAGGTGGTATTTGTAGATTGTGTGATGTTTTAGGTGCCGGTTGGTTAACTGTTGGCGATTTGGCTGTTCAAAATGATACTGAATTTAAAGCAGTTGCAGTTACTGCTGACCGCTGGATGCCAATGTTGCAAGTTCAAATTGCTGAGATTTCAGAGTTTATGAGACTGAAGAAGAAGGAGGGTTACACGTTGATCGGTTTAGAGCAAACTGACAATTCTGTTGAGTTGAACGGTGATTTGAAGTTCCCTAAGAAATCGTTGATTTTGTTAGGTAAGGAACGAGAAGGCATTCCTGGTGATTTGTTGGCTGAATTAGATATGTGTGTCATTATTAAGCAAGTTGGTGTTATTAGGTCGATGAACATTCAAACGGCTACTGCTGTTATTGTCCATGCATATTCTTCTCAGCATTGTTAGGTGTGGGCTACTTGTACATATAGAATGTTTATCTAGATGTACTCAATTTAGGAACTGAAGGCATAAAACCCTTAAAAAATTACTATCAATATTAATATAACATATCATTTATAGAATTACAATTATTTATTTAGAAAACGATATCAAATTCATCTAATTCTTGGGCTGCAATGGTATCCAAAGCACTAATAACTGGCCCTCCAATTTGTTTAACCATATCCATGGCCTTGAATAATGTTTGTTGCCCAAACCCTTTACCACCAGCAGTTGACAATGTGACGGACTGTACAGGCGGCACAATCTTGGCATTGTTAAAGCCTATGCATAAACCATGTTCTAAAACTTGTTCTTCGTCTAAAGATGGATCTATTATAACGTTCTTACCAACGACACCAACAACGAAAAGTAAAGTTGGTTTGAAATCGGAATTGTGGGGGATAAGGAAATTGGATGATTCCCAATCGTCTGAGAATGACGGTTCTTCTTCAATTTCTCTATCGCTTGTTGTTGATGTTAATAGTGGTAGTCTGGTTGTTTTGATGGCTAAATATGTACCCATGGATGTTAGCGATAGTAGAGAGTATAGAGTATATGATGAAACTTGGAAGTCTGAAGGAATGGACAATATAATAATGTCAATAAATATCTGGAAATGGTATTTATCAGTTAGTTGTAAACTTTTGAAATCGAAAGTATCGATCAATGATTTTGTCAAAAATGTGGAAAGATCCAAGCATAAAGAAGAATCATCTCTTTGGCCTTGAATGTCAACATCAATGTTGATTAGCTCGTTTATATCTCTAGTTTTCAAAACTTTAGCCTTCACACTCGTTATGCATTCAATACCATCTGCCGTAAAAATTCTGGATGAACCGTTAGAGTTGGGTAGGAAGTAGCACGTTGCTTTTAGTGGTCTGAATTGGTTGTGTCTTCTTGAATCAGTTCTTGTCACTTTAGAAGACGTCAATGAGTCGTAAATGTATGAGCGTTCAGCTGGAGATAAAACCATTTTGTTTTCAGATCTCTCCCTGTTGATTATTTTTCTCTTTTCTTCTCTCGTTTCTTGATGAGGCCACAAGAAATTAATTACTAACAACTTAGTGAGCTACCAAAAGGGTGTTGTTCAGTACCAAAGTATTCCTTTCTTTTACTACCCATAAAAATTATTCCTACATGAGAATAATAGCTTGAAAATTTTGTATGTGGTCACGTGACTGAAAATTTAAATTTGTTGATTACGTTATCGTGTGCTTGTGTATGTGTTCCTCTCCCCCCCCCTTTCGTAGGATTCTCAACCTCGCAACTCTGTTCCCTTAATTGCACTCTTTTGGTAAAGAGATATGGTGCTATTTCTATATTTCATGAATTTAAATGAGGTTTGTACCAACAGTGTTCTAGTTTTGGTTATAGGTAGTCCAAATTCAACGTTGCAAGATTTCAGATGAAGAATGTCAAGATTGAATCTCTGTGAACATTCACTAATTTAAATAGAGTGGAGATGTTCTGCTGTTCAGAAACTTTTATCAAGGTCTTGATTGATGTACAGATGATTTTATTGTATTCGAGTTCAATTTGAGTAGACGAAATTGAACAATTGTAAATATTTTTATCAGAAAAAGTGTGACAATGAAATGGGCTTGTCCGAAAGACAACTCAATTAACTGTTAGTTTTTAAGCTTATCCAAGCAAGGGGGTTCAAAACTCATATCCCCATATGATTGATTGAAAGCTTATATTATATGATATAGAAGGTTTGGCATTCGACAGTTGACATACAAAACTGAAATTCGTATACAATCTATTCTTCAGCCGACGATAGGTTAGGAAACTTATACGAACTATAATTTGAAATTCAATAGAGATACATTAAGCAAAAAAAATAAAACGAATAATCTATGCTAAGAAAAAATTATGAAAAACATCACCAAAATATATAGCTCACAGTATCTATAACACTTTTCTTTATAAAGGAGTACAATCGAGCGGACATATTGATAGAAGCAATAATTATATACTAATTGAAGTTATTCACTATCTTAAAAAAGCAAAACTAGTATTGTACAGTTAGCAAAGACTAAACTTTTCAGCTGGCGCCGAGAAAAATGATGATAAAAAAATGAATGCAGATTTAATATGTTTGATATGCTTCTTCTTCTTCTTCCTGGAAAACTTCATGAGGTTGTTTTTTCTCTTGGTACATATAAAATTGAATGAAAATAACTAAATCTTCGGCAATGGTACCTAAAGACCCTAATAACCAGCTGGAGTTTAAGACAAGATAATCCCAATCATTTCTGTAGAATAGAATGGACATACCGTATGTAATATTACCCAAAGTAGAAAACATAAAGAATAGCAAACTCAAACCTTTACAAGATTTCTTGACAAAGTTTTGGTGAATTTGAGGTAATCTTGCAGTCAAATAGAGGATAGCAGAAATATAGCCACATATTTGGGGACCTAATTCCAAGCTTTTCTTCGGTTCGTCGACTGGGTTATCATCTGAAGATTTTCCGGAAGAGCAAAGATACCCAACAGCACCTGCACCGAACACGAACAATAAAGGTAATATATATCTGATTAAAATAGAGTGATTTTCTGGTTCCATGACGATATCTTCAAGGGTAGACGATCTTCTTCTGGAATGACTCTTGTGGGACGATCTTCTTGAACCTTCGTTGGGTAGCAAAGGACTCTCTTCGTCCGCATTTTCATGGTGATGCTTATGACGCTGTCTTGGATACACATCTGTGAAATAGTAGTAGAATCCTAACGTTAAGAAATCGGCAACAGTAAACCAAGCAGCTAATAGAATGACTTGTGGTAGTAATCCTGCCCAGACAGATCCTATGAAATTGGCAATATCACCAATCGTCCATAGAATAAGGAATAATGGAGCAATACCATCGGCTGATTTGAGACGCCATTGCTCAACTAATTGGGGTAAAATTAAAACAATCCAGCAAGCTAGTGAAGTTGAACCCGCTAGGCCTGATAGACGGATTCTGAGCAACGATGGATGAGCTGTTGTTGTAGACTCTATTAGGTAGTCCTGTAACGACAATGAAGCTATTGTTGAGAGCATTTTGTGACAGAGATATGTATGTAAAGATAGCCTATGGAAGTAATCAGAGATTAGCTACGCTATAGAAGACAGAGACTGGCCAGTAGTCAATGTTTTAAAACAGTATCAAACAACCTAATAGATAGAGAAAAAGCACGTATGATGTCAATTTCAAATGTGTATAGGATAATAGAATTTGGCGTGCACTAGCACTTGGCCCGCCTGGTATGCAAATTGCGCGCACACCCTTACATCCCTTTAATTGCCTCTTCTGGTAATTGGCCCGTGTTTATTTTCAAAAGATGGCAGATATAATTTCCATTAGGATTAGAAAAATTTTCAGTTGATTTTCACCTGAGCACAGAGTCAGTGAGGTTGTTAACCCTAAAAACTCCTTATTACTATAGGGGTGTTTTTTTCTCTTGTCTCAATCTCTGTTCGATAACCATTGAACAGAAATAAGTTCCTGCTACTATAAATTATAAATTATAAATTCTATTGTCATACAAAATGGTATGTATTTTAATTTAAAATAACGATTCTTAATCACCCTTTTTAACTATATTATTATGGCTAAAGGATCTAAAGACGTTAATGGGTATCTTACCTTCTATTTTCTCTAAAAAATTCATTGAGTTTTGTTTTGTTTTCCCATAAAATATTATCTAAAGAAACATTACAAACAAAGAGTTTATTAAGAAAAGAAGATGTATTGATGCGCCATTCTCGTTCTTCATATTCCTTTTATATGTATATCCGAGATGTATATGTATTTGCAATATTCTGAATAAGAATGATGTATTCATATGTCTTCTTTCTTTGTTTGGACAATGTTTTTTAGGCTGGGTTTCCTCTAACCGAGAAACCGTAGAGGTTTGGTTTTCATTCGAATCCTTATGGATTCCAATCGAAATCAAACTGGAGAATTTAACATATTTTTTTAGTATTAAAAAAGAATATGAAGGTATTTTTACTCAATGACCCTTTCTCATAGATTTTTTCACAGATCCAAGAGTAAAGGATTCAACTTCTTCAACCGAAAAAGTTGGATAGTAGAGTTCAAAAATACTAACATTACAATTTCCTACTCGATGACACAGCCAGCAAAGAAAGTTGCCCCAGCTCCTTTAGCCACCAAGAACGCTAAGAAAGTTACTGCTAAGAACCCTTTGTTGGACTCAACTCCAAGAAACTTTGGGATTGGACAGTCCATTCAGCCAAAGAGAAACTTGTCAAGATTTGTCAAATGGCCAGGTTATGTTAGATTACAAAGACAAAAGAAGGTTTTGTCCATGAGATTAAAGGTTCCTCCTACAATTTCTCAATTCTCTAATGTTTTAGACAGAAACACCGCTGCTGAGACTTTTAGATTATTCAACAAGTACAGACCAGAGACTTCTGCCGAGAAGAAAGAAAGATTAACCAAAGAAGCCGCGGCTATTGTCGATGGTAAGAAAAAGGAAGATGTTTCATCCAAACCATACGTTGTTAAATACGGCTTAAATCACGTTGTTGGTTTAATCGAAAACAAGAAGGCTAAATTAGTTTTAATTGCCAATGATGTTGATCCAATTGAACTAGTTGTCTTCTTACCAGCTTTATGTAAAAAGATGGGCATTCCATATGCCATTGTCAAGGGTAAGGCCAGATTGGGTACTTTAGTCCACAACAAAACTTCTTCTGTTGCTGCTTTAACTGAAGTTAAGGCTGAGGATGAAGCTGAATTAGCTAAGCTAGTTTCCGGTATCAATGCCAACTTTATTGAAAAGTATGAAGACTCAAGAAGACACTGGGGTGGAGGTATCTTAGGTGCCAAGGCCACTGCTAAGCAAGAAAAGAAGACCAAGTTCGCTACTGCTCAATTAAAGGTTTAAGTTTGATTTGTAGATTCTTTCTTTCTTTCTTTCTATATATAGATATATACATCTTTTACGTTTATATATCATACTTTCGGGTAAACAACTTTTGGGAATTTTAACTAGGTTAATTGTAATTTATCTGTATCTTTATATGATATGCCCATGCCAAAGAACTATCATATCATCCCCTATAAACGCAGAATTCCAATTTAAGGATGCTTATCCTATTTTGAAACATAGCAGCAGTCGATCGATGCGCCTGAATCGAAGAGTCAAGTCTATTAGAGGTCTAAAGTGTTAATTAGGCATCTTATCCTGCGGCTCAGCGTTCTGTGACTGCTGTTTCCACATTGGGAACCCAGGCCTTCTCTCGCGCACACCCTCTTTGCGATTTTTCAGCTCGTGCCTGCAAAATGCCATGCCCTGTGGACCTTCCCATTGATGGTGTCTTAGCACGGACAGGTTCGAAAACTTTTCCTGGTCGGGAAACCAACCTCCCATTGACCAGTTGATTCCCTACACTTTCCAGGTTTCTACTGGCAAAATTTTAACCGAAATGGACTACTCTTTAAAAGTATGTAAATTAACGATTGTATCAAGTGTAAACTCCTTTAAAATATTAGTATAAATAACAGTTTATCTAACAACAATTATCCAGTAAGTGAATACAACAACCATTTCAAGATATACAGAACGAAGATTTGACACATAGCTAATTACTCCATGAATTCAAGTGATAATCGGTACAAGTTGACAATGTGAATCAAAGTTAAAAATGTCTTTTAAAGAACGTGTAGGTTCCTAAACAGCTTGTGCTGCTGTTAGGCTCTCTGCGAATAATCCAGAGAGATCAACGCCAGGACTTTGAAACTGCTTTGTTGACCATACAGCGTTAAGTAATAAATCATATACATAATGCATGTCAATGGTAATCGATGAACAGCTTACCATACAGACCCCCTACCAAATTTACCTGCCTTTGGTACAAATTGAACCTTCAATAATCGACTCATACAAGATGCCAGGTAATCATTCAAACTAGGGTCAACCTCGATCAAGTTGGAAACTGAAGCTTTCGCCCGAAACATACACAATCTTTCAGGAGTCATAGTGATCACAGATATTCTCGTCCAACAACAATATCTCATTTTCAAAGCTTATGGAGTTATCAGCATCATAAAGCCACCTTTTAAGACAGCTAAATAATATCAAATCTATTATGGTTCAAAGTAATTTCAGTCATTACATTAGAATGAAATGCTATGACGGCCCAACCACTCTTTCTGTATATCCAACGAATAGCGGCATACTACGATATTGAAATTCTTTTACCTGGTAAAAATTCTTCATTGATCGTAAACATTTTACAATTTCAATCCATACTAACCTCACTTTTTTTATTTAAATTATTATAGAAATGGCTAAGTCTAAGAACCATACAGCTCACAACCAAACCAGAAAGGCTCACAAGAATGGTATTAAGAAGCCAAAGACCCACAGATACCCATCATTAAAGGGTGTTGACTCAAAGTTCAAGAGAAACCACAGATACGCTTTACACGGTTCCGCTAAGGCTATTGCTGCTGCTAAATCTGCTTAAATATAACGTTTCAGTTTATAACTTATTATTATCTTCTGTTGATTATTTATTTATAGTTTAATGTTTTATTTTTTGTGTTTTTAGAAGTTTCCAAAACAAAGAGAAAAAAGAATTGGTGAGTGTGATGAGGTTTTTATTATTTACATTTGTTGACCTTTAGCTTATAAGTTTGCAATTTGATGAACTTTTCTTAGGAAGGAATTTCAACTTATGTGGTTTATATTTTAGAGAAAACAAAAAATTGTTATAGTTTTAATTGTTCATTAATATAAATTTTACTGTTTTTTTTTATTCGCAAGAGTTTCTATAAAAAGGCACTTTGAAATCGGATTAAGAGTGTATATATTGTAAATCATTCGTGAGCTACTAAGGCTGTTTTCTTGAGGTCAATTCAATATAGATAGATGTTAGTTAAGCTGGGCACTACAGTGGATAACTTATCCTTGAAAACCCTTTTGAAAAGTATTAATGAGTCGGAAACTTCAAGTGTTGGTTAAACGCGACAAGACAGTGGTTGTACTAAGGAAGGATTTTAAGCGTTTATTTAACTTATTCTAAGAATATTCTTTGTCGATGGTTGTTCTTTATACCACCTGGAGTTGATTTTATTTTAATCCATTACACCAAATACTATTCAACTTGAGTTAGATGGAAAGAAAAGTACAGTCATAATATAAATCTAAGAATAAGTCTATCATAAACTGAACATCAACCTTAAAATGAGCCGTAGAAAAGAGCAAAACGGAGAATTTTCAGAAGAAGTCAATATTCAACTCTTAGATATATACGATCAGCTTCAACATTTGGTATCTATACTCAGCTACAAATAAAACTGAAATAACTCATTATAGGCTTTATGATACTAACAACTTTTGTTACATTCATTCTCATTATTAAGGATGTTAATCATTCCTCTTTTGAACGTGTCCCCCCTGTGAAAGTCGATAAACAAGCATCACTACCACCCAAACCAACATCAAAACTCAAGCCATTGCAGCTTAATTACGAAAAAAAAGAGGAAACTTTGATGGCTTCGAAATCAATGGACCCTAGAAAACAAACCCATGAAATTAAAACAAAAGAAGGGATGAACAAAGAAAATCGAGATTCAGAAGGTAATGACGCTTTGAAGTATGAACAATCAATAGACTCGGATAAACAACTCAAACTCAAGAAAGTAAATTTCACCACGATTTTGTTCACAGTTTTTCAAAATAAGTAATATACTAACAGCATGAGTGTTAAAGAAGTTCTTCAAACAAAAGTCCAAAAAATTCCAGCGACACTATGTAAATTCAACTACAGATAGATTACAGAAAGCTAATGAGGCTCAATATAATCCAAGCGCAATGAGACATCCGTTAGGTACAATTAGAACCAGTCAATTACCATTCACTTATCCAACTAGTTATCCAATATCATACTATTATGGACCGAATCTTGTTTCACAGTGGCAAACTTTTGGTTACTCATTAAGAGCACCAGCTACTTCCCAGAATAGTGTCAGCAGTGAAAGAAAGCACTATACAGTTGGGCATCAATGTCTCCACATACAATTACAATCTAAAGCACAAGCACACGACGCCTTTCATTATCACAAACCGAAAGCTAGTAAGTCAAAAGCCGACATAATAGAACGTGAAGGTAAAAAAGGGGATACAAAGAGAAATTAAATTATTTTTGCTTAGCTTAGAGAAGAGTTTTAATTTATTTATTGTGTTAGCATTATTACTTCGTTTTCTAGGCACATGAATATTAGAAAATAGAATGCTTTTGATAAAAACTCGTATAAATATTTTTATTTTTTTTGTCTTTTTCTTATGAATTAAATAATAACAACGTAAATATTAGCTATTCAAAACCTAATCATCATTCTTGTTTGTAGAACCTCTCAACAAACCGGTTCTTCTAGCAGCGATCAAACCTGCCTTTTGACCAGAAACAGCACCTCTAGAAATAGTTGAAGCTTTACCAATATGTTGATGGTTACCACCACCGTGAGGGTGATCAACAGGGTTCATAGCAACACCTCTGGTCTTTGGCCATGAGTTTCTCTTAACCTTGAACTTGTGGAATGCTCTACCAGCCTTTAATAATGGTTTATCAATTCTACCACCACCAGCAACAACACCGATAACACCTCTGGCATCAGAAGAGATGATCTTCTTAGCACCGGATGGTAACTTAACTCTAGTCTTGTTGTCATCTGGATTGTGACCAATGACGATAACGTAGTTACCAGAAGTTCTACCTAAAGCACCTCTGTCACCAACTTTTTCTTCAACGTTGGAAACAATAGTACCTTCTGGTAAAGAACCTAGAGGTAAAACGTTACCAATATTTAAAGAAGCTTTCTTACCGGCATAAACGAATTGACCAGTGTAGACACCTTCGTTAGCAATGAAGATTTCTTCTCTTAATTTGTACTTGTATGGGTCTCTGAAAGCAACCTTGGCTAATGGAGCACCACGGCCTGGATCATGAATGATTTGCTTGACAACACCTCTAATGTAACCGTGTTTCTCAGCGTAATCCAAGGTTCTTAACTTAGCAGCACCCTTTCTTAATCTGGTGTGAGAAGTGAAGATAGAACCAGCACCCTTTCTTTGATTTCTAATGACTCTACCTAAATTAAATTGGTTTCAAAGAAACATAAACTTGTTAGTATTCTTGTGTTAAGTTCAATACGCTGAACTCCTTCTTGTCATTTGATCGGATCATTATCACTACGCAGGTATAAGAACAATTTTGTAACTAAATTTCTATTTTTTTTTGAATTAATTTGATTTTGAATAATCAATTTAGCTAGAGAAACTTTTTACCCTTGAAAGAAGTCTCAAATGGTTTGGTGAAACGAATGGTATTCAAATAAACAAAGATTCACTTATGATCAACAAATGTTGTTCTCTATATTGTTAAAATAAATGAGGCAATTTTACCAATCTTGAACTTGATTTATGACCTTGAACTTTTATTATGCTGTTTGGGAGGTCACTTCAACAATATTCTTTTACGAATCTCAAATAATGAAAAAAAGTAGATATCTATTAAGTTTCTTTCCTAGCTTATAACAATAAGCTGTGAAATACTCTCTCAAGTATTTATTTCTGATCTTCTACTTCAATCTCTTTGATTCTTTGAAAGGCAATATTCAGGAATAAAGTATATAGTTTTCGAAACAACTGTCAGTTAATGAAACCAATTATTCTATTACTTGTGTAGTGTAATTTGTCACAATTTCCCCTTGTGATATGCTGTTGTAACTTCAAATAAGCAAACAGATGATAAATTGATTGAACAGTATCTGCCTTGTGACTAATCCGCCAATGTGTATTCTGATGATGATTTAAACATACCCATTTTGATATATGTATAGAAGCTTTATAGTCTGAAGCTTCTAAATTCCTTTTTGGTATCAACAAGGTTTATGCCCTTATAGGTTGGTTCACTTTCAATGATAAGCCAGTTTTAAAAAATTTTCAGAACCAGTGCGGTTTTACCAAATTGGCAGTTGAGTTGAATTGGGTTGAGTAGAGAGCAAAGGAGAACGAACACATTTAAGTGGATTTTGGCGGAAGACATGAGTCACGTGCTAATTATCGAGGGTTACAGCCCTGGCTTACGAGATTTCCTTAATAACTGTCAGTAATTAATCGGGTTAATAATTACTCTCTGATTACATAAGACCCGCCAGAAAACCCAAAGTTCCGCCGCATTTTTTTTACTTAGCGGGAAATGCCCGTTTCCAACCTCGATTTTGGTTGCGGAGGTAATAGATAGTATCAATAAAGTCCCAATGCGGTAATTCTCTATTATTCTATCAGTAATGTTATCCCAATCCCAACCTGTAGATTATGTGCTCTTGTTGATTGGTTGAAACGTTCGATTAGACGCTTGTTTTTATCTTTACAACCCGTAATATATATGGTGCATTAAACCACACCATTTATTGATTATAAATAGTTATGGTATCCTTCTACTTTTTGTCCAGGGTCTCATTTCTAAAATTCGTCTTGAGAGAGTATCTAATTTTGTTGTTACTTTTCGACAGCTCACTAACAAGAGATAATAATCAAATAGCTTAACAAAATGAAGTTCTCTGCGTTATCATCAATTTTCGCTGTTCTAAGTACGATTTCAGCAACTCCATTCTACATTCCACCCCCACCAAACGTGGATATCTATCCAAACCAACATCAATTTGAATCCCAAATTGTTGATACTTACGAAAAACAGAAGCCTACTTTACAACAACTATGGGGTGAAGATTGGCCATTTACCGGTATCCCAACTTTTGCACACTTAAACCAATCCAAATGTTTGCTTAACCCTGAATTAGATTACGATATTGGTATCATTGGTGTTCCCTTCGATACTGCAACTACTTATAGATCTGGTGCTAGATTTGGTCCAAGAGCAATTAGAAGTGCATCGCAAAGACAAACTGCTTTGAGAGGTTTTAACACAAGAGCAGGAATAAATCCATACCAAGATTGGGCTACTTTTCTAGACTGTGGTGATATTCCAGTGTCACCAATGGATAACGAATTGGCATTGGAACAAATGACCCAAGCTTTTGAAGAGTTGCTATTCAGAAGATCTTCATCCATAGATGCTTCAAAACCACCTCGTTATATAGCATTAGGTGGTGATCACTCGATCTTATTACCCCACGTTAGAGCATTACGTAAAAAGTACGGTAAGATTGCCGTTATCCATTTTGACGCTCATTTAGATACCTGGGCCCCATCCAAATATCCATCATTCTGGTCAAGTGACCAATCCAAGTTTACGCATGGTTCCATGCTTTGGATGGCTCGTGAAGAAGGCTTATTGAGTGACAATTATAACGTTCACGTTGGTTTAAGAACTAGAATCAGTGGTTCTGGTTGGGAAGACTACGAAGAAGATACTGAACAAGGTTGGATCCAAGTTAGTGCAGATGATGTTTGGATTAACGGTGCTTCAGGCTTAGAAGACATTTTAGATTCAATTCACAACAGAATACCCGGTGATTTCCCTGTTTATCTGTCTGTTGATATAGATTGTTTAGACCCAGGTTTCGCTCCGGGTACTGGTACAATTGAACCAGGCGGACTATTACCAAGAGAATTGATCTATTTGTTAAGAAATTTGGATGTTAACTTGGTTGGTGGTGATATTGTTGAAGTTTCTCCACAATACGATAACGCTGAAATTACCGCAACTAATGCTGCCCAAGTTGTTTATGAAATGATCACAACAATGGTCAAGAAGGGTAAGCCATTACCTCTTATCGAAGATAACGATGACTAGAGAATTCTATCGTGATGGTGTAACTTTATATATATATATGTTCCGACTTTCTTAATTATTTTCTAGATCGAATAGAATCATATACAATTTACATAAAAACGCAAATCACGATTACTAAACTATATAAATGAAACAAGCTAAAACTAATTATTCAATCTATTTATTCAGGAGACAAAACAAACGAAGAGAAATATTTTATGGATGAATAAATCTCATTTCCCACCGGAACAATGAATTTTGAAGGTAGTAAGAACCCATGTGAACCACTATCTCTCAACTTCAAAACAAATGCCCAGTAAGCCTTATTATGATACATATAGTCCAAAGCTGAACCTGCGCCCATTGAAGGTAATAAATCAGAGTTCTTGTCTTCACAAGCACTCACAACACCATAATTCTTCCCGCTGGTTAGTCTAATGGATTGGCTCAGACCATATGCCAATTCTAATAAATTTTCTTCGTCTCTTGGTAACTCGTTGCAGGTGAAAGCATAAGGATACAAAATTTCTTCAGCATATGAATGTAAATCTATATAACCATAAATTGGGTGATCGTGTTTCGTTTCATTCAAATACTTGTCCCAAACATAACTTTCCAAACTTTCAAAAGCACCTTCACCAGGATAGTCCTCACTGCAAGGAGAATCCTCACTCTTAGTGAAGTGGAAGTTGAACGAATGGTCAATATCGATACCAAAACATCTAGGATTGAAAGTTTCTTGCTTATTCTTTCTCCATAATCTATCAGCTGTCCAAGTATGCGAATAACCGTCTGGATTCATAACTGGTAAGAATAAAAAGTCCATGTTTTTCAAATAATAAACAGCACTAGGATCCCCCATTTCGTAATCAATTAGCAACTGATACAAAACGTAGCAGGCAGTAGAGACACTGACCCATTCTCTAGCATGGATACCACCAGTGATAACAACAGTTTTCAAACTTTTAGTGGTTTTGTCCGTGTGAGCAGTTAATCTCAAAGCTTTGATATCACGACCTTCATAAGACTGGCCAATCCATTCTAATGTTAATAGTTCAGGGTAAGTACTAACCAATAAATCAAACCAGTTGTAAATATCAGTCAGACTACGATATTGTCTAAAGAAAATATCAGCCTTAATTGAAATATCGTCAGTTTCATTAGTGTCGAATTCTTCAACGCTAACCGGATAGGTTTCAAAAACCGATTGTGCTAAATCTTTAATGACCATATTCATTTCAAATTTAGCGTTGCTTTTCTTCAAAAATATCGAGTTTAGAAGGTTCAAACCTTGTTCTTCAGTTAATTGCAAATCGATAAATTTATGGGCAGATGCAATTTCCCAAATACTTATATCTAGTCCCTTTGCAGCCAAAATGATTGTATCTTTAAATTCTTTGTCTTCCCATTTACTGAATCTAATAACATATTGATCTTCATATGATCTCAAATCGATTGGTAATTCCTCAGAGGGAACCTGGCTATAATGAATAGATTCGTTGTCTTCATTAACTTCAACCTGAAGCTTCTCTATCTCGCCTTGCTCAATCAATGAAATAAACCTATCAATAGCTTCATGAAATTGAGGAATGTCGTTATTATCGTGGTTGCTATTTTGGTTCTCGTTGCAGAATAGTGGTAGTTGTTGCTGTATCTCTTGATAGTAATAGGATAACTTGTTGCTCAAAGAATCAACAGACCAAGTGTACGCTAAACTAGATAGGCATATCAGAACTAAGGTTGGCAACGCCTTCATTTTCAGCGTTTTGTTTGAACCGGTCAGTATTTAGAAGTCGAGTATATGATAGATTACGGTTTTTATTCAAGAACAGTTGAATATCAGTTAGAAAGCCTCAAGTCAGAATGCTAGCTAATTCAG
This sequence comes from Ogataea degrootiae, assembly GCA_019232045.1. Lineage (NCBI taxonomy): Eukaryota > Fungi > Ascomycota > Pichiomycetes > Pichiales > Pichiaceae > Ogataea > Ogataea degrootiae. The sequence goes on from JAHDIT010000153.1 coordinate 25,058, forward strand.
GGTACAGCCTCTCTATTCTAATAGTATGTCATAGCTAATGAATTTGGTTAAAGAGAGAAGGAGAATTCGCGGCGGCCGAATTAAACGAAACACAAAAATCATGCACGTGATGAAGGGTCACACGACTACTCAGGGATTTACTTTGTATAAACACTTTATCATGGAGTTTTACCATATATCTATTAAATTTCATATCATACACTATCTATTTATTTACAGTTTTTCTAAGGTATTGGTATTCAGCATTCTTTTTCAGTTCCGGGTAATCTTCAATCATACCGTTATATATCAGCCTTGCCTCCTTATAATTTTGGTTGTTTCTCAAGTTCTTAATGAAGAAGCTATAAGTTTCGGGAGTTATTTTAAACAGCTTTTGAGTCTTCAAACCTTTGTATTTTTCAACAGCCAATCTGATATCATTTTTGATCAATCCAAACATAATTTTGTCCAATGCCATGCTTTTCAGTTCATCAGTTTTATGGTATTTGAGTTTTTCATCACTGTTGAATATCAATGAGTAAAGCAGAAAATAAATCGTTGGATTATACTTAATCTCTTTGAATGCTCTAAAAATAACCATCTTCAAATTCTTTTCATTAAATAAGCTTGGGAATTTCGGATAATATCGGTTATAAACAATTATAAATTCTTGCATTAATTTTAAGTACTGTTCATTTGCTAAATCTAACCTGAATGCCCCATTATAAACAAGCCCAGTGATATAGCTTGCTGTAGTTTCCTCGCTTATCAATCTCGTGAATTTTATTTTTGGCTTTTCTCTGAAAATAGTATCTTCGTTGTTGAATACAATTCCTTTGATTTTCAACTTATTGAGAACTTCTTCAAATGATGGATAGTAAGTTAAAATATACTCCAACAAAAGCTTAAATTCAACCCCATTGTTGGACATTCTTTCGAGATTATAAACATGTAAATGATTGATAGAGACAACAGGAATGGTAGAATTCGTCAAGTCATAATCTGTTTCAAGTATATATTCTAATTCATCAACCAAACCTTGAATTGTTTTGGGAACATTTTGGGAATTTTTGCTTTTGAAAATTGTTTCAAATCTGATATCAGAATGCAATTTCAATCTATTTAGAATTATCAAACAATCAGCTTTAGCTTTCCCCTCTTTTTCAAGTTCATATATAATCTCCCACACTTTTAAAAGAAACTGAACTTCATCACTGTTTCGTTCACGCAATCTGTAGTTGATTATCCTAAGAACCAACTCCTTCGGGTACTGCTTGACAAACCTCTCAAACCTTTTCTCTTGTATATTATACTCGTCACTATAAGACGTACCTAAGGAAATCATTTCTTTACTTTTTTCATCGCCGAACTTTAAAACCTCGACAGCAAATTGATCGAATTCAGATGTATTTGGAATTATTAAATTGTTGTCTAGTAATGTAGTGAATAAATTTGGGAATTGTTCACGTGAAATGAATTTTGAAATGTGACTAACGACGTACCTATTAAGTCTCTGTAGCTCTTTATTATTACAGCCATCATTTAACACTCTCATGATTTCATCATAACTTGTTGATATGTATAGGTTATACTCCATTGTTTCATATTTAAGGTTACTCTTTTGAATGACATCATACAACTGGGTCCTTTGCCAATTAACGTGTCTGATATTTTCTTGAAGAAACTGGGTTACATTCAAAACTGACCGATTGCTTTCATTTGGAAACTTAAGAGCATTTTGAATTACTCTAATAATTGCGACAGGTAATTGCTTTCTGTTTTTATAACTGATAAAACTCAGATCGATCAATGAAAGTATTTCTGGGCTTGGTGACTCATCTTTCAAAACCAAGTTATCGATCAAAGTTATAGCTGGGAGCGACGGTCCATTAAAGAAATATTTAGATTTAGTGCCAGAAATGGAATGCATTTCAAACAATGTTTGCAACTTTAACGAAGATAAGCTTAAAACCTGGGGGAAAAATATAATCAGATATTGAAGAAGATAATTAAGGTTGCCGTTTGATAAATGCTTCAACTTTTGGATTGCATAGAAATGAATGTTTCGTTTATCCTTTCCTGTTAAAAACTTAACTTTTGTCTTCTCAAGTACATCTGATAAAACTATTATGAAATCGGAAAGATCAAAAATAGAGTTTGGTTTGATAGACTTTTCAGTTGAAATACTGACAATCAATAGTACTTTTTGAAAATATTCATCGATATCTTTATAATTTCCATGCTCTAGATTAGACCTTAAAAGATTCAACATTATGCCCAATTGTTCATGATTGGTTACTTCATTCCCATCACTTAATAATTGTTTGATAAACAATGTGAGATATTCCCTATCCAGGTGTTTGACTAGGAAAGAAACGTTTTCTTTCTTATTATTATTTTCAACATCCCAAATTGATTTGCAAATTTTGTCATTGAGTAATAAACTGGAAACTAGTTTACGTTCTTTCAGTTTGATATTGGAACTCAATAATTCCATCAAAAATCTTGAGTGCTTGCTTGTATCAATAATTGAGAACATAGTATCGATTAAAAATTCGTGTAGCTCAATGATTTCCGATGGTTTATTTTCTTTCAAAAACTGAATCAAGTGTTCATAGCTGGCAGACTGGCAGCTATTCATTATTTTAAACAAAGATATCTCAAACGGGAGTAAATCTGTTTTGAGATCATTTTTTAACAAGTTGTCGTATATTTGAGTCATCACCAATAGATCAATCCCCTTCAAAGTAAACCTTTTATTAATTGATCTTAACATTTTTCCTATCATCTCATTGAACGGAACTTCCCTTCTACAGAAATCAGCAACTTTATTTAGTAACTGGAGTAAACCATTATTAGAGATCGTTTCATCATTTGAGATGATCTCAATAACGAAGTCCAAAATCCTTGAATCATTCGTATTGTGCGAAACTAGTGGTTTCAAAGTCTCATTAGCCATTAGTATTTCGTTAATGTTGTAAAGTGACAATATCCCAAGGCGCTCGAACATTGTAACAAGATTTGGAAGGAAGTATAATAAGTAAGTAATCAAAACATGGTTGCTAATATGCGAAACAATACTTAATTTTCTCACATTTTCTAAATGAAAAGATATCAATTCATTTGATGGAATATCTGCTAAAATCTCGTCATTTTTGGTAGTGTTGTCGTTCAAACAGTTTTCCAGATGTTTTAACACATCGGATAAGTTTTCAGGGTTGTATGGAATCTCTGTCTCTAATAACTTCAAAGGATTTAATGGTTTGACAACAGATTGCAAAAAGTTGTTTTTTTCGTTTAAGTAATTGGAAAACTCGTTATACCTTGAAATATTCTTCCTTCTACTGTAGTAGTTCATTATTGATTCAATCATCTTTATAGAATATTGATTTATTATTACTTCAGCTTTATTCGTTAGCGATGGATTTGAAATAATTTCACATTCTTCATTGGATCCATACCTAAGTATGTAACTTATCAACGTATCAAATTCAGTAAAATTATCGATGTCATTATCTGAAAATTCAACATTGCATGAAATTAACAGTTTGAAAAGTTTCAAGAAATCTGCTCTTCGCACAATTGAGGTCAAATTTCTTAATGTTTCTTTACTCAAATACGCCATTTCTCTTTTATCGTTCGTGTTCATGCTGCTCCAGTTCTTCAAAAAGGCTAAAATTGAATCTGATGTGGCATTATTTTCGATCAAATGGAATAATTCGTCTTGTAAAGTGAGCTTGGATGTTAGTTTCTGTTTCTTGTCCTTCTCTTTATCAACTTTTGACATTAAATCACTAAACAACCCCATCATACGAATCACATTTTCGTTATAAGCTTGTTGTTCTTCATCGCATTTTATATTTGGTCTGGTAATTTTGTTATTGGGAGTCGAAACAGTAGATTTGAAGAATTTGTGGAATTTGAGGTTTTGATTTGAAATAGGTCGTGAAAGTCGTGAGAGGCTACCCAGTCTGGGAAGTATGCTGGACTTGATTGATATGATTTTCATAAATAAATATTTCTATATACAAGTGTCCATTAGCGATTTGAATATATGCTTATCGTCGATCAATCTAGTCTCCAGCTAAAAATCAAGATAGTTTATACAAAGTACCTTGTAAGATTTCTTGATTGATAGTATATGTGCGGCTCAGTACCTGAATAGTTAAAGTGTCGGATCTAATTTATATTTTCAAATTATTAGATTAGGTTTCCACGACCATTTAGGATAAATTTTGGAATAAGAAA